>CM069157.1:588728-650954 GCA_035221665.1 Okamejei kenojei
TGAGAGAGGGAATGAGAGAGAATGATAGAGATGAGATTTGGTAGAAAATAAATAAGAGAAAGTATAGTAATTGGTATGGAATTCAGGCCTCACTTGGAGATGGTGCAGGATAACCTTATCGGCTAATTCGTGCAAACCCCATTCAATATGTTCTGGCTGACACCACAATCGATTACCCTTCCCCTTCCTGCGTTTCTCCCCAAGAGTTAATTCTAACTCTCTCTTGAAAACATTCAGACAGAAGCTGAGAAAGTGCAGTGAGCTCCGCCCATCCCCAGCCAAGTTGACAGCTATGGGCAGCATGTTCCTGGAACACTGACATGGGGGCAGGCAATGTGCCGTCAGGGTAGCAAGGTTTGCACGTGCCTACCCTGACTAAGATTATAAAATGGCAAATATTAAATATAAATAGTAAAAAGGCATGGGAAGAATTAATGCAATGTAGAGAGATCGATCTCATTAGGTAGGGCATAAATCTCACGTGCCTTTCGTCCGCAGCGGCTTGTGTACACGGAAGGGCCCGTGCAGCCCAGGCCGTCAGTATTCGAGTGAGCAGAAGGGCATCAGGAATTCAGCCATTGCAGCACTGCAACAGGCGCAGCAGCCTACTGGCAATCGCCCAGCGCGATTCTCCGAACGGGATTTTCGAATAAGGATAGCCATTATTTTTTTTAATAAATTCTCAGGAAACAAAGAGTGAAAAATGGAACTTAATGAACCCTAATCAACGTGGTAAGTCAAATTTCAAGGTGCTTAATTTTATAAATACTGTATTTCCCGGGGTGGTGGGTGGGGTGGGAGAGCTCTGATCACAGTGTTGGGAGTCTGGCGTTGTGAGGAGGGGATAGGGGTCATAATCACTTTGCCACACGACTCCGGTCTGATGCAGGTAGATGGACGAGGTGAGAGAAAGTTTCGGCAGCGGAGTAAAAGGCAAGATGGCCTGTTTCCGTGCTGTACTTGCTGTATGGATTATATTGTGGCCGGGGGGAAGTGAATTCGCTTGGGTGGCTTGCCGCAGCTCTCGGGCATGGACAGCAAGAAACTGGCCGCCACTTTCCTAGTAAAGGATGCACTCGGGTGACTGACTTTGATCGTCCGTCGGGACCCTGCCACTTAAAGCCACATCAGCCCTGTCAGCTAGTCCCCGGTCTCTCTGCCTGTGCTCTCCGTCCTGAAACAATCTCTCACCTGCCCCTCGCCGCCGGTTCCCCTCCGCAAATCTTTAAATTCCCACAGCGCGCTCCACGGGACCATGAGGTATACTCAGCTGTGGGGAATTTAAGGAATTGCGGATCGGTTGACAAACACAGCCGGCGAGCGGCAGTGAGAGATTTTCATGACAAACTGCCAGAGCTGAGCGAACTAAGCGGCCGTCAAAGGCGCTGAAGTGGCAGCCGGTTCTGTGTCGGTCCCGGCGGCCGCTCGGCACCGAGCTGCTTCTATCCCCGGCAGTGGGCGGCCCAGTTTCTGCTGTCCGTGCCCGGAGCGCTGCGGCAGCGGTGAGTGAGTCAGACATGATCTCTGACCCTCCTCCTTTTCAACACATCCTACTCATAAATAATCATCCTGCCCTCCCCCCGCATCTTTACCCCTGGCACAGACTCTCCACACCCTGTGAACGGGAAACTCTCCCTTCAAATGGACCCCTTGAATTAGTATTGGTCGTTCAAATAAGATGACAACTGGTTTCTACGTCCACGGTGTGCTCCCGTTTTTCCCCCACCATCCTCTCCACCTGGCCTTCATCCTCCGCCCCTCACGCCATTCAGTGATTAGAAAAATGACGGAGATTGAGAGCCTTGGTAAAATTGAAATTGTTCCTTCATTTTTTTCTTTTTTACGAAAATAACAATCTGCGCATGCGCGGTTTAAGATTTTTTAAAAAGCCGCTGACTGCCTACCCTGAGTAATTACTCGCAGGCACGAGCCTGCATGGCGGTCAACCCCGGGCCCGCCCACATGACAAGATCGAAGCTTGAGTGGGCACAGCTACACGGGCCAGCTGTACACGCTGTATTACTGTATGTACACAGTTCCAGCACCCACCATCACGAGAAGACTTGTGTGTGTGTTTAGCATCTACATCCAGCGAATACAAGCCCATCGACCACCTTCTTTCAATCGATGGCGGGATTGAGACATGATGAAAGAATGGGTCGACTGGGCTTGTATTCGCTGGAATTTGAAGGATGCGAGAGGAACGTATAGAAACATATAAAATTCTTGGAGAATAGGACAGGGTAGATGCAGGAAAAATGTTCCCAATGTTGGGGGAGTCCAGAACCAGGGGTCACAGTTTAAGAATAAGGGGTAGGCCATTTAGAACGGAGATGGGGAAACACATTTTCATCCAGAGAGTTGTGAATCTGTGCAATTCTCTGCCACAAAACGCAGCGGCCAATTCTCTGGATGTTTTCAAGAGAGAGTTAGATTTAGCTCTTAAGGCTAACGGCATCAAGCGGATATGGGGAGAAGGC
Source organism: Okamejei kenojei (assembly GCA_035221665.1). Lineage (NCBI taxonomy): Eukaryota > Metazoa > Chordata > Chondrichthyes > Rajiformes > Rajidae > Okamejei > Okamejei kenojei. The sequence goes on from CM069157.1 coordinate 591,209, forward strand.
AGGAACGGGGTACTGATTGTGGATAGAAACATAGAAACATAGAAAATAGGTGCATGAGGAGGCCTTCGAGCCAGCACCGCCATTCATTGTGATCATGGCTGATCATCCGCAATGAGGAATGAGGAAGGGTTAGTTAGCAGCCTTGTTGTACGTGGCCCCTTGGGCAAGAGTGACCATAATATGGTTGAGTTCTTCATTAGGATGGAGAGTGACATTGTTAATTCAGAAACACGGTCCTGAACTTAAAGAAAGGTAACTTTGAGCGTATGAGACGTGAATTGGCCAAGATAGACTGGCAATTGATTCTTGAAGGGTTGACGGTGGATATGCAAATGGAAGGCATTTAAAGACTGCATGGATGACCTACAAACAATTGTTCATCCCAGTAGGCCAAAAATAATAAATCAGGAAAGGTAGCGCATTCGTGGATAACAAGGAAAATCAGGATAGTATATAAGCAAAAGATGAAGTGTACAAAATTAGCCAGAAAAAGCAGCCTACCAGAGGACTGGGAGAAATTCAGAGACGACAAAGGGCTTAATAAGGAAAGGGAAAATGGATTATGAAAAAAACTGGCAGGAAATATAAAAACTGACTGCAAAGGTTTAAACGATATGTGAAGTCGAAAAAATGTAGACCCTGCTTCAGGAAACAGGTGAATTGATCATGGGAACAAGACATGGCAGACCAATTGAATATCTACTTTGTTCTGTCTTCCACTAAGGAAGACGTGAATATTTGCACGGAAATACAAGGGGATTCGGCGGGTTCAAATGAGATGGAGGAAATGAGTGAAATCCAGGTTTAGCCGTAAAGTGGTGTTAGTGAAAATTGAATGATTAAAAGCGATAAATCCCCAGGGCCAGATAGTCTGCATCCCCGGAGACCCAGTGACCGGGTTCCTTTTCAAGATGGCAAAGGCCCCCCAAAATAGCAGATGCCTTAGTGATAAATTTTTCAAAACTCTTTAGATTCTGGAGTAGTTCCAGAGGTTGGAGGTAAGTAATGTAACCCCACTTTTAAAAAAGGGAGGAGAGAGAAAACGGGGAATTACAGACCCAGTTAGTCTAACATCGGTATGGAAAACTGCTAGAGTCATTATTAAAGATGGGATAAGCAGCCCTAATTTTGGAAAGTGTGAAAATCATTGGACAAAGCCAGCATTGATTACGAAAGGTAAATCATGTCTGACGAATCCTTATTGAATTTTTTGAAATGTAACTAATAAGCGTGGATTAGGGAAAGCAGTGGATGTGTTTATACTGGGACTTCAGAAGGCTTTCGACAAAGTCCCACACAAGAGATAGTATACAAACTTAAAGCACAACGGTATTAGGCGGTTCAGTATTGATTGTTATAGAGAACAGCTGGCAGACAGGAAGCAAAGAGTAGGAGTGAACGGGTCCGTTTCCAGGAGGCAAGACAGTGACTAGTGGGTGCCCGCAAGGCTCAGTGCAGGGGACCCCAGCAAGTTTCCCAATATATATTAATGATTTGGATGAGGGAATTAAATGCAACATCTCGAAGTTTGCGGATGACACAAAGCTGGGGGCAGAGTTAGCTGTGAGGAGGATGCTAGGAGCTGCAAGATGACTATGTAGACGGGTGAGTGGGCAAATGCATGTCAATGCATGTTTAATGTGGTATAAATGTGAGGATTATCCATTTTGGTGGCAATAACAAGAAAGTAGACTTTATTTGAATGGTGACCGATTAGGAAAAGGGGAGATGCAACGAGATCTGGTGTCATGGTACACCAGTCATTGAAAGTAGGCATGCAGGTGCAGCAGGCTGTGAAGAAAGCGAATGGTATGTTGGCATTCATTGCAAAAGGATTGTGTACAGGAGCAGGGAGGTTCTACTGCAGTTGTACAGGGTCTTGGTGAGGCCACACCTGGGGTATTGCGTACAGTTTTGGTCTCCTAATCTGGAGAAAGACATTCTTGCCATAGAGGAAGTACAGAGGAGGTTCACCAGACTGATTCCTGGGATGGCAGGACTTCCATATGAAGAAAAACTGGATAGACTTGACGTACTCGCTGGAATTTAGAAGATGGATGGGTGATCTCATAGAGACTTGCAAAATTCTTAAGGGGTTGGACAGGCTAGATGCAGGAAGATTGTTCCCGATGTTGGGGAAGTCCAGGACAAGGGGTCACAGTTTAAGGATAAGGGGGAAGTTTTTTAGGACCGAAATGAGAAAATCGCTTTTCACACAGAGAGTGATGAATCTGTGGAATTCTCTGCCACGGTGGTTGAGGCCAGTTCGTTGGCTATATTTAAGAGGGAGTTAGATGTGGCCCTTGTGGCTGAAGGGATCAGGGGGTATGGAGAGAAGGCAGGTACAGGATACTGAGTTGGATGATCAGCCATGATCATATTGAATGGCGGTGCAGGCTTCAAGGGCCGAATGGCCTGCTCCTGCACCTAATTTCTATGTTTCTAATCTATAACCCGTGCCTGCCTTCTCCCCATATCCCTTGATTCCACTAGCACCTGGAGCTCTATCTAACTCTCTCTCTGATCATGGATGATCAGCCATGATCCATATTGAATGGGGGGGGGGGGGGGGGGGGGGGGGGGGGGGGGGGGGGGGGGCGGTGCTGGCACAAAGGGCTGAAGGGCCTACTCCTGCACCTATTGGTTTTATGTTCTAACTGGTGGGGCGGGGGGGGGGGGGGCTAACGTGGAACCTGAACTGAGCACGTCATTGTCACATGTGACAAATTTCAATTATTTGTTTGCGCATCGTGCCGCGGTTGCACATAGTCGCGCATAGGCGGCGCTTACAAGGTGTACACAGAATCGGCGCCGGGTCCCCTTTGTCCCCCCCTCCACCTCCCCCACACCGCTCACGGCGGACCCCCACGCCGGGTCCCCCTTTCTTCCCTCGGTAGCGGCGTCGCGACAAACTCAATCTAGTTTTATTTTGTAAAATATTATTTCCACGAGCACATCTCCCCTGCCACGTTCCGTACAGTCAGCACCTGCATCGAGATCGTTTTACCCTCTGTAGACGGATCCTGCCCATTCCCTCCACAGATGCTGCCCTGGTCCCACTGAGTTCCTCAGATTCCAGCATCTGCATATCATTGCGGGTACACAAAAAGCTGGAGAAACTCAGCGGGTGCAGCAGCATCTAAGGGGCGAAGGAGATAGGCGACGTTTCGGGTCGAGACCCTTCTTCAGACGGGTCAGGGATCAGGAAACGAGAGATATAAATGGTGATGTGGAGAGATAAGGAACAGTGAGTGAAAGATAATGCAAAAAAGTATCGGTGTATAAAGGGAACAAGCCATTGTAAGCCTGTTTGTGGTGTGAAAATGAGAAGCTGGTGCGACTTGGGTGGGGGTGAGGGAGATAGAGATAGAGGGAATGCCAGGGCCCGAGGGCTGAGGGAGAGGTGGGAAGGGGAGGAGACAGCAAGGGTTAACAGAATGAGAAAATTCAATATTCAAGCCAAAGGATGCAGACTCCCCAAGCGGAATATGAGGTGCTGTTCCTCCAGCTTGCGGTGTTGCTCACTCATGGCCGTAGGGAGGCGGCCCAGGACCGAGAGGTCGGATGTGGAATGGGAGGGGGAGTTGAAGTGCCTGAGCCACCGGGAGGGTCGGTTGGTTAGTTGCGGACCGAGCGGAGGGTGTTCGGCGAAGCGATCGCCAAGCCTCCGCTTTGGTCTCACCGATATAGATCAACTGCATCTGGAGCAACGGATGCAGTAGAATGAGGTTGGAGGAGGGTGCAGGTGAAAACCCTGTCCGGACCTGAAGGACTCGGCTTGGTCCCTGAAAGAGTGGAGGGGGGAGGTGAAGGGACAAGTGGTTGCATTTCTTGCGGTTGCAAGGGAAAGTGCCCGGGGAAGGGGTAGTGTGGGAGGGAGGGAAGAATGGACAAGGAGTTGCGGAGGGAGCGGTCTTTGCGGAAGCAGACAGGGGGGGAGATGGAAGATGTGGCTGGTGGAGGGGTCCCGTTGGAGGTGGCGAAATTGGCGGAGGACTATATGTTGTATTTGCCGGCTGGTGGGGTGAAAGGTGAGGACCCCCAGGGGACACTGCCCTGTTTGCGAGTGTGGGGGAATGGGGAGCGAGGGCAGTGTTGCGGGGTATGGAGGAGACCCTGGTGCGAGCCTCTCAATAGTGGGGGGTGGGGAATCCCCGTTCTCTGAAGAATGAGGCCATTTTGTGATGACCTGGTGTGGAACACCTCATCCTGGAGCAGATGCGGCGTAGACGGAGGAATTGGGAATAGGGGATGGAAGTCCTTACAGGAAGCAGGGTGGGAAGAGGAGTAGTCCAGGATAGCTGTGGGAGTCAGTAGGTTTGTAGTGGATGTCGGTCAGGAGTTTATCACCTGCCAATATAGATGGTGAGGTCAAGGAATGGTAGGGAAGTGTCGGAAATGGTCCAAGTGTATTTGAGAGCCGGATGGAAGTTGGTGGTGAAATGAATGAAGTCAGTCAGTTGTGTGTGGGTGCAGGAGGTGACACCAAAGCAGTCGTCGATGTACCGGAGGTAGAGGTCGGGGGATGGGGCCATGGTATGCCCGAGAACAAGGATTGTTCGACATAACCCAACAAAGAGGCAAGCATTAAGCCATTGCGTCTCCATTTACCACCCCCACCCCCCCCCCACACACACACACAATCACACACACACACACACTAAATAATCTGTTGGACGGTATCTGTGTGGTGAACTATGCATTGCATATATGTATCCGACTTAATTCCGGAATAAATTGTCAGCTTTTTGGAAAATATTGACATTTGTTAGATGAGGGGTGACTTTAACGAGGGGCGTGGATAGTGTGAACGCTCAGGCACTTCCATGATGGGCGAGTGGGCTGTGGAATTGCTGGAGCAGTTTAATGGAGATAAGTGCGAGGTGTTACATTTTGGGAAGTCAAATCAGGGCAGGACCTGCACGGCCCCATGGCAGGGCCCCTAGAACAGAGCGGTCTAGGAGTGCAAGGGCATCACCAAACGTGCTGAGGGACGCACTGAAGCTCGGGGCAGCCAACGCCAAGGCTCGGTGGGGAAGGGCCACAGTCTAACGCCCTTCCGCTGCTGGACATGGGGGGTACGGTATGGTGGAGACGCCCCTCAATATAAGGGAAGGTATCCCACGCCACTGTGGCACGAGTGGGGGACTGATTTGTGGAAATTTGTGGGAAAGAAATGTCTAAACTGTATTGATCTATTGTACAGCCTCCGAAAATGTCGGATGGATTTTCCGCAAGGTTAATGTATTGTATATATTTATCATTCGAATAAAGTATATTTTGAAATTTAAAAAAAAAAAAAAAAAAAATCACCAAAGATTCACTCCCTGAAAGTGGCAGCGCAAGTCGATAGGGTGTTACCTATTCTCCACAGATGCTGCCTGACCCGCCGAGTTACTCCAGCATTTTGTATTTATCTTCGATAGGGTGGTCAAGAAGGCTTTCGGTACTTTGGGATTCATTATTCGAGGTAATGAATATAGAATGTGTAAGAAGGAACTGCAGGTGCTGGTTTAAACCGAAGACAGACACAAAATGCTGGAGTAACTCAGCGGGTCAGGCAGCATCTTTGGAGATAGGAATAGATGATGTTTCAGGTCGAGACCCTTCTCCAGATTTTTGTGTCTAATGCTGTAGTAACCGCGGTCCCCGGTTTCCTCGCCGCCTTGCAATGTCAGGGCAATGTGTACACATTGCAAAGTACTGTTTGCTGCCTGAGTTTCGCAGGCAGGGTCAGCAAAGGCAGCGAGCTCGTGTCCAACTGAGCGGCGGCCGCGGCCACAGGCAACGCGACCCGGCGACACATTCAATCTAAAGCCGCGGATTAAATTCCACCTTCTGATGTCCAGGAACAATTGGTGCGCGGAGCCCGGCAGCTGCGTGTTAAAGGCGGCCGTCTCTGGTAACTCCCGGCCTGGATTCACGCCGCTGCTCTCTCCCCTCCCCCATTCGCTCTCCTCCGACCTCCCCCTCTCTGTTCCTCTCTTCTCTTACTCCCTCATCTTCTCTCTCTCTGTCCGGGTCCCTCTCTTCTCCACACCCTCAAATTTTCCTCACCACCCCCCCCCCCCCCTCTCCCCCCCGCCAGGACTCACTTCCGAGGGACGGGACGCGCAATGTTGGCTGGGCCCGTGGTCAGAAGCATGTCTCCCGCCGCCGCCTGCACAAGGGACAGTCCCAGTCACAGAGTTCACAGTCACAGTCACAGACAGACACAGAGACAGTCACAGAGTTCACAGGGACAATAAGGTCACCAGAGTCACAATCACACAGAGTCACCCACAGAGTCACAGAGAGACGGAGTCACAGAGTCACAATCACAGAGTCACAGACACGGAGTCACAGACAGAGTCACAGAGACAGAGACACAGTCACAGAGACACAAAGACACATGGTTACATAGTCACACACGGAGACACCGAGATACAGTCACAGAGTTGTACAGCACAAAACAGGCCCTTCGGCCCAACTTGTCCATGCTAACCAAGTTGGCATTTTGAGGTAGATTTCTCTTCATCCTTCCTCGCCACACATTTGTCCAAATGTCTTCAAAAGGCAGCCGCTGTGGATTAGAGAGATGCGAGATTCATGGCGACCCCAGACATGCCCATCTCCCTGAAGACAGACACAAAAAACTGGAGTAACTCAGCGGGACAGGCAGCATCTCTGGAGAGAAGGAATGGGTGACGCTTCTTCAGTGTCTATCTCCCTGGACGAGTTGGTTGAGAGACTGTGCCACAGTAACGCGCCCCGGTCACGGTCATCGCCGCTGGACAACCCGGGGCAGCGCCGACCCCAGAGAGAAGCTGGTGAACGATCAGAGCCTCGGGCATCCTGTGAACTCATCAATAAAACAGTATCTCGGCTGCTGGAACATGTCCGAGGTATAGGTCGCTGCTCAGCACAGATCAATGATTGACGGGCACTTTAGGCCACGGCTGTAGAGGACGGTGAACGGATCGGTCAGTACAGGCGGCCGGAGTCTGGTCCGTGGGACTGGTGCAGACTGGAGCTTCGGTTCCCAAGTCCATGACAACTGACGTGGAGGAAGGAACTGCAGATGCTGGTTTACACCGAAGAAAGACACAAAATACTGGAGTAACTCAGCGGGTCAGGCAGCATCACTGAAGATACCTATCCACAGATGCTGCCTGTCCCGTTGAGTTACTCCAGCTTTTTATGTCCTTCTTCAAAAGAGAGTTAGATGGAGCTCTTGGGGCTAGCTGAGGCAAGGGGTATGGAAGCGGGATATTGATTGTGGATAATCAGCCATGATCACATTGAATGGCGGTGCTGGCTCGAGTGGGCCGAAGGGCCACCTCCTGCACCTATTGTCTGTGCATCTTCAGTGTAAACCAGCATCTGCAGTTCCTTCACATCTACCATGGTTTTTGGATGCACTGTTATGGTCTGGTGACATCATATTACTGACTACTAATTGATTGCATCACCGAATATTATATATTAATCGTGTGTGTTGCGTTTACAGGCCTGTTAGGCGGCAGAGTATTTAATTGGCCCATCACTGGTGTCTATGACAATTCTCTTGACTCTTCGTGTTAAAGAAGGAACTGCAGATTGCATAGGCAACGTTTCGGGTCTGAAGAAGGGGTTCGGCCCGAAACGTTGCCTATCTCCTTCGCTCTATAGATGCTGCTGCACCCGCTGAGTTTCTCCAGCATTTTGTGTACTCTATTGACTCTTCTTTTTGCCAAATGTCATGGACACTGGGTGCTCTGGACGCTGGGTGCCCTGGACGCTGGGTGCTCTGGACGCTGGGTGCTCTGGACGCTGGGTGCTCTGGACGCTGGGTGTAGTGGTGTCACTGCAGCAGGGTGCCAGTGAGAGAGGTGCTGGGTCTGGTCAAGTTGCTTCATTCACGGGGAGCGTGGGCGGTGGGGGGGGGGGGGGTGAGCTGAGCAGGGAGGTGGTGAGCTGAGCGGGTAGGGGGGACGAGGGATTGGGGAGGAGGTGTGGGGTGAGAGGAGGAGAGGGGGATGAGGGGTCGGGATTCCACCAGAACCAGGTCCGGACAGAACCAGTGTGCGAGTGGGGAATCCTCGTGATTTGGCTCCAAAATTTAAGGTTTATTGATTCTGTTGAATGCTTCCGTTTATTAGTTTTGTTGTAAACATGCCTCTGTCAGACAGTTTTATTGTGCCCAACATTGACTGTGGCAGTAAACGTAACACACGTTGCCAGTTCCCCGCGGGAGGGGAGGTGTTTACAGGGACTGTCGTCTCGTGTGTGGAGCGATGCACAAACACAACACCAGGGAAGGACTGGCTGTGGGGACCTAATGACGTCACAAAATCCCCTCCTCTGGCTTCACAATTCACAACTCTTCAATCCATCCGGCTCTCGCCTTCTGGTTTCATCTCTGGCCTTTGTCCATCGGCCTATCAACCACCGTCCACTTGCCTGCATCCACCTCGCACTGTCCTACCTTTTGCAGAAGGGCCCCAATCTATGACGTCACCTATCCAGAGATGTCGCTTGACCCGCTAAGTTACTCCAGCACTGTGTCCCTACATACCTGTCCACCTGTGGCAGGTACCTGGCCACCATCGCCTCCTTATCTAGTCCCACCTGTCATTAACCAGCTCCTGTCCCTCCCATTCCTCTCACCTTTCCATCCCGTTATCTTGCCTCCACGCTCTCAGTCCCGATGTAGGGTCACGACCTGACGTTGACCTTTGTTGATGCTGCCTGACCACTGACTACTTCCAGCAGCTTGCAATTTGCTCAAAAATCAGACAATGCTGGATTTACCCAGTGTATCAGGCAGGGACAGAAACGCATTGAAAGTGTCAGGTCAATGGCTTTTCCTGGAGTTCAGGTGCGATGCCAGTGTGCAGTGAATACCATGAACCATCTGCTAGATCTGTGTCATAGAGTCATGGAGTTATAGAGTTATACAGCACGGAAACAGGCCCTTCGACCCAACTTGCCCGCGCTTGGTCCATATCCCTGCAAACCTGTCCTATCCATATACGCACAGTCAGCACACCATGATCAGAGGTCACACTTTGGCCATGAGATGTTGCAGCGGCCACGGCCCCAGCCCAGTGCTATCTGGCCTAGTGTGAGGTCGCTATTCCCCACTTGGATGCCAAGGGAGGAAGTGTCTGCTCCAGGGAGAGTGAAGGAGCTGAAGGGCGCAGCAGCGGTCACAGACAGACTGTCAGCTCACTGGGCTGGCATCAGGGTGAACTCTTCCCGAGGGTGGGCTGGGTTGGGGCTGGCCAGACGAGATCACCACCTGATCTGGGCACCAATGTCCTAAAAAGCATCCGGATATTCCTGCCAAAGCCGACGCAAGCAGTTGGTGCCCCGGCCACCTGCAGCAGGTGTTTATGGGAACGGCGGCTCCCAGGTAGATTCCCTGTGGAGATCAGAGTCCCAGAGCATGTACAGAGATTTTCCACCATTTAATGCATAACATGTTACAGCAGGAGGAGCTGAACTCCAAAACCTCTTCCAGTAAACAAAACAACACTGTACTCACCACAACTAGTGTTCTGGGTTTACTGACGTGTGCTGTGACTGGTAGAGCCAGCATTATAAAGCAGGGAACCCGGGCTGTTATTGGGACAGGGTACACAAAAAGCTGGAGAAACTCAGCGGGTGCAGCAGCATCTAAGGAGCGAAGGTGATAGGCGACGTTTCGGGTCGAGACCCTTCTTCATTGGGACAACTGTGCTTCTAATGCAAAGAACATTGTTCCCGCCCGCCTCAGTAACTTGTCCACCTTGGCCTTGACAAGACCTCCTGAATTCTGCATGTTCCATACACAACATCTTCGTGTTCAGGAACCAGGGTATAATTGGACCTTTAGTTATATCGTTGGCTGCGTTTAGAAAACAGGAAAATCACCCTGGGGAATCTGATCCTTGGACCCTGAAGGGAATTTAGGGCAAAAGTTATTTCATTCTCTGAGAAAACCAGCAGGTTGACTGAACTGTGGCAAATGTCAAAGCCAATGGAATTCAACTGTGACTGGAGGTTTGTGAAGCCACGCCATTGCTCCCCGGCCCATCTTCACCCTGTGGGACAATCCTCGCTGACTTCCCACAGACAAGCATGCCAAGAAATAACTTCTGATCACCAGCTAATTGCCATGGCAACATTCTAAAGATAGGAGCTTAATCGTGTTACAATAACCTTCAGCTTGTGAGAATTGACTGGAGTGAGCGGCATGCACTGCAGCGTAGATGAAGCGTCCGGCGTGTCGACGCCGGCTTCAAGGCCTACTTACTGTCCAATGTGGATACAATATGAACAAACTTTACTGCAGACAATGCTCTCCTCTCCCAGACCAGAGTTCTGCAGTACTTTGTGCCCTTCAATATCTATTGTTCTCCCCTCCTCTAACTCAGTCTGAAGAAGGGTCTCGACCCGAAATGTCACCTATCCATGTCCTCCAGAGATGCTGCCTGTCCCACTGAGTTACTCCAGCACTTTGTGGCTATCTAAGCGGCTGTAAACCAGCATCTGCAGTTCCTTCCAACACAAAACATATTTGTTGTTTGCCAGTTCAATTTGCAGGTGAGATACAGAGGGTTCAATCTCACCGTGTGAGATTCATTGTGAAGTCCCATCCACAGAGTGGTCCTGAAATATTCACCCTTATTCAATATGAAATATTGAAATATTTACCCGTAATCAATATAAAATATTGAAATTTTAAATATGATTATGAAATATTCACCCTTCTCTACTTTTTGTTCAGAGAGAATCTAAAACATTTAATTTGCATAATTTCTGAGCTGGAGTTAAAATATTTAAGTCTAGGATAGACACAATAAGCTGGAGTCTCATATCAACATATCGAAACAAAATTCTTAAGTGATTGGACAGGCTAGATGCAGGAAAACATTTCCTGATGTTGGGGGAGTCAAGAATCAGGGGTCACAGTTTAAGAATAAGGGGTAGGCCATTTGGGACTGAGATGAGGAAAAACCTTTTCACCCAGAGAGTTGTGCCTCAGAAGGCAGTGTAGGCCAATTCACTGTATGTTTTCAAGAGAGAGTTAGATTTAGCTCATGGGGCAAACAGAATCAAGGGATATTGGGAGAAAGCAGGAAGGGGTTGCTGATTTTGGAAGATGAGCCATGTTTATTTTGAATGGCGGTGCTGGCTCGAAGGGCCGAATGGTCTACTCCTGCACCTATTTTCTATGTTTCTATGACCTGAAACGTCACCCATTGCTTCTCTCCAGAGATGCTGCCTGTCCCGCTGAGTTGCTCCAGCATCTTGAGTCTATCTGTAACACAAGGTAACATTGATTGTGATACGTTACGTCTGTCACTGCGTTAATGACCATGTAAAACTGCAGAAAGTAAAAATTATATTGTTCTGCTAATGTACAACTGACAATTCAATTATCTTGGTAACAGGTTGAGTGCTTCATTTTTTGGAAAGTTATCTTTTTATGAGAAGCTATTTCTCAGTTTGTTCTGGGGAATATTTTTTTCGTGAGGACAATGCATTTAGAAAGTATTCAGACCCCTTCGCTTTTTCCACATTTTGTTACGTTATAGCCTCATTTTTTAAATGATTTTAAAAAAAAATCATCAATCTACACACAATACCCCAGAATGAAGAAGCGAAAACAGGTGTTTAGAAATATTTGCAAAGTAATTAAAAATAAATAACTGAAATATCACATTTACATAAGTAAGCAGACCCTTTACTATGACACTCAAAATTGAGCTCAGGTTCATCATATTTCCATTGATTATTCCACAACTTGGAGTCCACCAGTGATAAATTAAATGGATTGGACATGATTTGGAAAGGCACACACCTGTCTATATAAGGTCCCACAGTGGACAGTGCATGTCAGAGCAAAAACCAAGCCATGAAGACGAAGGAATTGTCTGTAGATCTCCGAGACAGGAACCAAATCGAATATCTCTGGAGGGACCTGAAATAGTTGTGCATCGATGCTCCCCATCAAACCTGACAGAGGTTGAGAGGATCTGCAGAGACGAATGGGAGTAATTACCCAAAATGCAGGTGTGCCAAGCTTGTAGCGTCATACCCAAGAAGACTTGAGGCTGTAATCGTTGCCAAAGGTGCCTCAACAAAGTACTGAGTAAAGGGTCTGAATACTTATGTAAATGTTATATTTCAGATGTTTCCTTTTAATTACTTTGCCGATATTTCTAAACACCTCTTTTTAAATTTTTATTATGGGGTATTGTGTGTAGATTGATGATTTAAAAAAAAATAATTTAATTCATTTTAGAGTAAGGCTGTAACGTATCAAAATGTGGAAAAAGTGAAGGGGTCTGAATACTTTCTGAATGCGCTGTATGTCAGAGGAATGTCCCAGTGAGTGTGCAGCATTCAATGGCTCTGCAGTGAAGAATGTCTTCATCAAATCTGAGTTCTCAGTTTGTGTGAAATGTGTGGTTTGGAAGGAGAAGATTTTTTTTCAGATACCTGTCCATGGACATAGACAATAGGTGCAGGAGCAGGCCATTCGGCCCTTCGAGCCTGCACCGCCATTCAATATGATCATGGCTGATCATCCAACTCAGTATCCTGTACCTGCCTTCTCTCCATACCCCCGGATCACTTTAGCCACAAGGGCCACATCTAACTCCCTCTTAAATATAGCCAATGAACTGGCCTCAACTACCTTCTGTGGCAGAGAATGTCCAGAGACTCACCACTCTCTGTGTGAAAAATGTTTTCCTCATCTCGGTCCTAAAGGAATTCCCCCTTATCCTTAGACTGTGACCCCATGTTCTGGACCTCCCCAACATTGGGAACAATCTTCCTGCATCTAGCCTATCCAACCCCTTAAGAATTTGGTAAGTTTCTATAAGATCCCCCCTCGGTCTTCTAAATTCTAGCGAGTACAAGCCCAGTCTATCCAGGACTGCAGGTAGAGCTGGGCAGGTCGTGGGAGAGAACCACGGGATCAGGTCTTGCTACCATTTGTAATTTTGATCAGGTTTCAATTGTTAATGATAAATGTCCCAAATGAGACGGCATTAAACTTCTTGCATCTCTCACACCTTTTGTACTTCATCTCTGGTCTTTGTCCATCCATCAACCCCCCCCACCCCCCCCCCCCCCCCCCCCCCCACACACCTATATCCACCATCACTCACCAGGCTATGTCTACCCCTCCTCTCTTCCAGCTCCCCCCCCCCCCACATGCAGTCTGAAGAAAGGCCCCGACTCAAGATGTCACCTATCCACAGATGCTGCCTGACCCACTGAGTTACTCCAGCACTCTGTGAAATGTCACCTATCCATGTTCTCCACAGATGCTGCCTGACCCACTGAGTTACTCCGGCACTCTGTGAAATGTCACCTATCCATGTTCTCCACAGATGCTGCCTCCCTCCTGTACCCTGACCCACAATGGGTCGGGGTACAGGAGGGAGATCGATCGTCTGGTTGAATGGTGTTAGACCAACAATCTTGCTCTCAGGGTTAGCATGACCAGGGAGCTGATTGTTGACTTTGAGAAGGGGAAGCCAGCGGTCTACAGACCTGCTTCATTGATGGGATAGTGATGGAGAGAGCCCACAGCTTCCATTTCCTGCTCGGAAACTTCTGTGAACATCTGTGTTGGACACATTGGTGGATTCACAAAGAAAGTCCAGGGATGTCTAGGACCGACCTCCCCACTATCCTCTGTGGACTTTGTTTAAGTTGCACTACGGACTGTGTTTGCATTATTACAGTCTGATTACCTGGTGTTACTGATGATTAATTTATTGTCATAGTGTGATACAGTGTGGAAATGGGTCCTTCGGCCCAACTTTCTCCCACTGGCCAACATGTCCCATCTACACTCGTCCCACCTGCCCACGTTTGACCCCTGTCCTGGATTCATTGCTGAGTCGGGAAAGGCTGTTGTCTTTATTTTAAAGATGAGGTCAGCAGTACAGCATGGAAACAGGCCCTTCAGTTCAACTCATCTATGACAATAATATGGCTTTAGAAAGGAGATGAGGAGGAATTACTTTAGTCAGGGTGGTGAATCTGTGGAACTCATTGCCACAGAAGGCTGTGGAGGCCAAGTCAGTGGGTATTTTGAAGGCAGAAATTGACAGATTCTTGATTAGTATGGGTGTCAGGTTATGGGGAGAAGGCAGGAGAATGGGGTTGAGAAGGAGAGATAGATCAGTCATGATTGAATGGCTGAAGGAGATGTCTTGAGCCGACCAGCCTAATTTTGCTCCTATCATTTATGATCCAAGAGGCGTGTGTTGGCCTTCGTGTGTTATTGTAGAGGCCGCTAACGTCTCTGGCCAACATCTCATTCCAAGTGTCAAGTTAGGGTGTTGCCGCACAAACACAAACTGACGTAAGATGTGACTTAGTCATGGAGTGATACAGTGTGGAAACAGGCCCTTCAGCCAAACTTGTCCACACCGGCCAACAATGTCCCAGCTACACTAGTCCCATTTGCCTATGCTTGGTCCATATACCTCCAAACCCGTCCTATCCATGTACCTGTCTAACTGTTTCTGTAACGTCGGGATAGTCCCAGTCTCAACAACCTCATCTGGCAGCTTGTTCCATACACCCACCACCCTTTCTGTGAAAAAGTTACCCCTTGGATTCATATTAAATCTTTCCCCTTCACCTTGAACCTATGTCCTCTGGTCCTCGATTCCCCTACTCTGGGCAAAAGACTGTGCGTCTACCCAATCTACTCCTCTCATGAGGAATAGTATTGTATAATTGATTCCTGTATCTTTATTTGTGTTTATGGGCCTGTTTTCATCTGCGGTAAATATTGCTACGTGACAATTAACCACTCCTGACATTCCACTTCCCTCCTGCTGATGATTAATGGTGCGACTGGGATGTAACCAATGTCGTCATGTTTAACCTGTTAGACCACACAGTTTTCAGAGGTAGTTATTGAAGTGTGCTCTGAGTGGATTGTTTAGTTAACTTGCTAGTCTGCTAAAATGGGACTGGGTGAAGCTGCTTCATTTAAACATGGACACAGGTTTCAAGGTGATCATCGTTAACCAACGAGTTGTTGATAGTCACGGATAATCTGTCAGTAATCAGGTTAAAATTGTTCAACAACGTGGAGTGCCGGGTCTGGAGAATTCAGTGCATCTGCAGTCACCATGGTTACTGACGAGATAAATGAAATCTGTGGTCTTCACAGTCCTGTTACCAAGAGCATGTGGAACGTGAACTGGGTGTTTAGATGTGGGTCAATAAATGTGATGCTGCCTTGAGCTGAAGATGTTGACTCCTCACTGGGCACTTGATATTCCCACACCGCTCTCCACAGTTCTCTGACCCCAGCCTGGGGCCTGTGTTAACAGATCGCCTCACCTACCGACCCTGCCTGCTCCCCTCTCCTCACTCCTCTCATCCCCCTCACACTGCGGCTCTGCAGCAGTTTCTCCAAGTAGTCCTAAAGTCACGTCACACCCAGTGTTAGATCGCCTCTCTCCGCTCAGCTCGTTACTGCAGGCGAACACCACTGAACAAATGTCACTGCATTATCCCATGGTCAGATGCAGGAAAACAGATGCTGGATTCAAAGACATCTTCATAAAGCCACATGGATGAGAACACAAATGACCAGAACATCTACTCATTGCAGTCTAAACTAGAGATGGAGACTGCAGATGCTGGCATCCTGAGCAAAACACAAAGTGCTGGAGGAACTCAGTGGGTCAGCCAGCATCTGTGGAGGGAATGGACAGGTCATCGTTTGGGTCAGGACCTTTCTTCACATGCTGGAGTGCAAGGGCTGGAAACGCCACACTTGGCCATATCTGAACAGCTGTATGCAAATGCAGCCATCTCCTGAACAGCTGGAACACAGTGGTCACATCTGCATTTTGCACAGCTGGGGAGGTCATTGTTGCCTGAGTATCTAGTGCTGGACTTGACTGTAGAGTGGAGGATGAGGGGTGATCTTGTAGACGTGTATAAAAGCATGAGGAGAATAAATCGGGTAAATGCAGAAGCTTTTATCCAGAGTAGGGGAAACGAGAACCAGAGGACATAGGTGGGAGGGGAAAGATTTAATAGGAACCTGAGGGCAACCTCTTCACTCAGAGGGTGGTGGGTGCATGAAATGAGCTGGCAAAGGAGGTAGTTGATGTAGGTACTGTGTCGCAACTAAAAGGCACTTGGATAAGAAAGGTTTTGAGGGAAATGGGCTAAATGCAGGCAGGTGGGATCATATAGATGGGGCATCTCAGTCAGCATGGCTGTTGTGGGCTGAAGGGCCTGTTTCCGTGCTGTCTGATTCTCTCTGTAACTGGTCACAGAGTTAAAGGGGTTCTAAAGCACTCCGATTGATTCAATTATGGTTTTGCTGTCAGAAGTTTGCTTTTAAACCCAAAGTGACATATACATTGGAATGGAACTAATGATGCTGGCTTTAAATTATCTGCTTGGAATTGCTGCTGCCTGTGGAATTCCGTCCAGATGTTTTGGGTGTAATGTGATACAGTGGCTGTTGCTCACATCTGAAGTTATTCCAGTGATGATGTTTTCCCCACAGAACCCACAGTGCAGAATGGCCATGCACAAAATGCTGGAGTAACCCAGCGGGTCAGGCAGCATCTGTGGAGAACACGGATAGGTGACGTTTCACAGAGTGCTGGAGTAACTCAGCGGGTCAGGCAGCATCTCGGGAGAAAAGAGTCTCGCCCTGAATCTTCACCTATTTGTGTTCTCCACAGATGCTGCCTGACCCGCTGAGTTACTCCAGCACTCTGTGAAACGTCGCCTATCCATATTCTGTGGATTTTGTGTCTATCTTCGGTGTAAACCAGCATCTGCAGTTCCTTCTGCACCAATCTGCTTCAATGGAAGGGAAATGGAGAGATCAAAGAGTTTGGGACATTAGTCTGAAACGGGGCACTGTCCGAGTGTTGGGGGTGTCAGGAGCTGAGCTCAGACAGTAGTGATCATAAACATGGTGATAAATCACCCCGCTATTTAATGTGTGCACCAGATGTGACAAGCTGCTACTTAAACCAACGTATCCATCCATTATTCAGGAGGTTGTCTCTGTAACTGCTGGGACAGCAGAGCAGGGGTGAACCTCGGTAATATCAGCGTTCTGGGAGGATACATTGTGATCATGGAAATTGACTTGAGGTATGATAACAATTCCATGATGCTAGTCACAGGGAACATGTTCTTATTTGCTGTGGCCGTACGGGGCCGATTAACACAACGCCGTCAATAAATAGACCATAAACAGCGGCACAATAGCTGGTCAGTAACACGGGAACCAAGGCCATCACCTCCTGGTTCGGGAGCTGCAAGGCGTACGAACGGCACCAACTGGACAGGATTGTGAAGACCGCCAGCAGGATTATTGGTGCTCCACTCCCTTTCCTGCTGGACATATACAGGAAGAGATGTATCAGCAGAGCCATCTCCATCATCAAAGACCCCTACCACCCATCGCATCACATATTCTCCATCCTGCCATCTGGGAAGAGGTACAGGAGCATCAGCTGCAAAACCAGCAGGATGCTCCTCAGCTTCTTCCCGCAGGCTATAAGACTGATAAACGGACTTTTCCCCCTGCCAAAGTATCGCGCACCAACCACCAACCTGGACACACTGAAGCAGAGCCATTGTCGTGCCGCTGCCGATTGGAACTCATGATATATGTATATTTATTTTTATTTCTATTTATTTTTTACCGCACACTGAATGGACACTGCTTGAGCAACGTTTTTTCGTTCCCTCTGGGTATGATAATAAAGATATACAATGTTAGTGCAAGCCCAAGTATGTAGGGCAATGTAACGACTGTCCATGCTGGAGGGACCTTGTGGTGGCGCTGTCCATAGCTCTGATTTAATCGCGCTTGGTGAAGTCTTCATGGAGGTCTGGGATGGAACGGACACGGAATGCTGGATAAGACTGAAGGTCTCGGGCGATAATTGTGACCAGTGTGATGTACTTGAGCAAGAATGTCCGCCGGTTGAGATCTCCAGCTGGTTACTGATAAAGTGGGAACAGCATCTCTACTTTGTAGCTGAACTCTAGATCCTATGCTGAGGGATCTGCTCCAACTCGCACCAGTGCAGCCAGAGACGGCGAGAAGCTGTCAACTCGTCCTTCACCTAATCGGTTAAACGATGCTCTTCAGTCAGCGGGACCTACTGCCCCGTCCATCCCCGACCAAGTCCTGCACTGACTCTGAAATCAAATTTGCTTCATTGAAATCAGCAGATAATTTGACGTATGTCTCGAAGTAAAAATTTTGTTGGGAAATTCCTTCTTTAGATCAAATTTTAAAATACTTTGGACAGATATGGATAGGAAGAGGTTAGAGGCTATGGGCCAGATACAGGTAAATGGGACTTACCCAATTTGCCAACTTGGTCGGCGAGTTGGGCTGAAGGGCCTGTTTCCGTGCTGTACCGCTCTGTGACTGTGGGGCGGCGGCATTCATTGTCAGGAGCAGAGTTTGTTTGGCTTCCTGCCACTTCCGAAGTGGGGGGGGGGGGGGGGGGTGTCCCCTCCGCCACCCTGTCCCATTTAAAAAAAATGTTGATTCGGTAAAAAAACAAAGCGTAAAAATGGAAGAATCGTCGCTCGCTGAGGTTTGGAACTCCCGGCTGAGGACTGATCTTCTAGCCCAGACAAGGGGACTGCTGGCCCACGAGCGAGTGTCGATGCTGCTGTGAAAACCATTAGACAATCTGCTCAAGGCCGCGTTGACAATCAGCTCTGGTGCTGGAGTGACCTTGACTGATATGGGCATTCCCCTCTCCCTGCAGCCAGGAGCTGTTGGTAAATATATAGCAACTGTGCAGCTTTGTGTGCTGGGCATCAGCTGATAAGTCCGTCTATTTGCTTTCCTGCACAATGAGTTGACACAAAGCTTTCAATTCAAATTCTTCAGTCCAAGTGTTTGTGAATAATTAAAAGACTGCTTGATCTGTTTGAAAAAGTAATCGGACACGTGATTATCAATGGAGTCGAAAAAATGACACAAAATGCTGGAGTAACTCAGCGGGTCAGGCAGCATCTTTTAGTTTAGAGATACAGTTTGGAAACAGGCCCTTCACCCCACGCCTACCATCAATCACCCACACATCACTTTTGTGTTATCCCATTTTCATATCCTACACACTAGGGACAATTTACAGAAACCAATTAACCTACAAATCTGTGTAAGAAAGAACTGCAGATGCCAGTTTAAATCCAAGGTAGACATAAAATACCGGAGTAACTCAGGGTTTGGATTCCTTCTCTCCATATTTGCTGTCTGCCCCGCTGAGTTACTCCAGCGTTTAGTGTCTACCTTTAACCTACAAACCTGCACGTCTCGGGAAGGTCAGGATCGAACCCAGACTCCGGCGCTGGGAGGCAGCATCTCCACCCGCTGCACCACGGTAGAACATGGATGAGTGACGTTTCGGGTCAAGACTCTTCAGACTTTATTAGCAGCTGGGGGGGGGGGGGTGAATTTGTCGGACTGTCCCCGGGTCTACACTCTGACAATGTCGAGAGTATTTGTCGTCACTGGCTGCAGGGTCACAGCATCCACTCTTCAGCTTCCTACCAATATCAATGAGATCACCAGACATCAGTGTTCAAAGCCGTGCTCGGTGATGGATCTGACCCATCCATGAACATCCCTGGGCACTCGGGAGAACCAGCATCACGTCATCAGGGGATTGCAGAGCCTCAGTTTAACAGCGGAGCTACAACTCCTTCGTGTGAAGTAGGATCAGACATGATGTCAACGAGAGTGCCATCGGGGGCAGGTTTACAACAGCAGAGGTTACCAGAGATCGCTAGAGTTTCAGTACTTTACACGACCTGCTGCAAATGTGATTAGTGCCTCTGGATATTGGAATGAATATTCATTCACATCGCACTTTAATATTCCAAATCCTGAACACTCATGAATATTTAAGTCCTTGTGTGTTAGATCCACCCTCTCATCGAGCTGTACAACCTGAAAGCAGGCCCTTCGGCCCAGCTTGTCCGTCCTGACCCAGTTGGCATATTCGGAAAATTATCAACTCAGTAAACAATCCTGTTTGGTTTGAGACTTGTTGCAGAACGAGATGTAAAGGGTTGTAATTTAATTGGCTTCAGATTGTAAATTGTCCCTGGTTTGTAGGATAATGTTAGTGTTCGGGGCCGAGGGGTATGTTTTCGCGCTGTATCTCTAAACTAAACTAAAGTAAACGAAATATTCATCAGGGAATGTTGCCGACTGGCCCGCTGCAGACTGCAGGAGTACGTGCTGAGGGACGCGCTGAAGCTCGGTGCAGCCAACGCCAAGGCTCGGTGGGGGAAGACCACAGTCTAGGGTCCTTCTGCTGCTGGATATTGGGGGTCAGAGTCCAGTGGGGACACCCCTCACACAAGGGACGGGATATAACCCCTGGGCCAATAAAAGTTTGTGCATATAACTTTTATTTGAATAAAGTTTATTTTTCGAAAATAAATGTTCTCCTGAGATGCTGCCTGACCCGCTGAGTTACTCCAGCACTTTGCGTCTTTTTTGTAAACCAGCAGCTGCAGTTCATTGTGTCTGCATTTCACTGCTCCTCAGTTGACTTGCCTTGCCAGGGTAGCAATGTTTATTTTCCCTTCCTCCAGCATCGAGCTAGCCAGTCAATGCAAGAAATAATATTATTAAAAAAAGGCATCTTAATGACCAACATTTCATCAGCTCCTCCAGTCTTTTATGAGCGTTTTAATAATGAAGAGCATGGGGATGGTTAGACGTTGCATCTCATCTGCAAAGCATTAGCATCAGGTAGAGAACTCAATTAGAATCCATTTGATTCATCGCGGTCCGCACTCGGTCACTCACGGAATGCTTCTGCTTCCTGTCACCTTCACGAGACTACTCTCATTGAAAGAGAAAAGGTTTTGCAAGTCGAGTCAAGAGCGTTTTTGTTTTAAGTACCAGGAGCTGTAAATGCAATAACTGAATAAAAACGTAATAATCAATAATACAATAAATTAATAACCAGTAATACTCGGTAACCCTAACAGTGCAAAACAACAGTCGGTAGAGCAACCACAGGCACAGTCCGTGTTCGATCAGTCGCTGAGGTCAGTGTTCAAGAGCATGATGGTTGTTAGGAAGAAGTTGTTCTTCAACCTGGAGGTCACGGTTTCCAGGCTCCGGTACCTTCTCCCCCAAGGTGGCAGCGAGATGAGAGCGTGGCCAGGGTGGTGTGGGTCTCTGATGATGCTGGCTGCCTTTTTGAGGCAGCGCCTCCTGTAGATCCCTTCGATGGTGGGGGGGTCAGTACCTGTGATGGGCCGGGCAGTGTGTGTGGGGGGGGGGGGGGGGGGGGTCAGTGTGTGATGGACCGGGCAGTGTGTGTGGGGGGGGGGGGTCAGTGTGGATGGGACCGGGCAGTGTGTGTGGGGGGGGGGGGGGAGGGTGGCCGGGCAGTGTGTGTGTGTGTGGGGGGGGGGGGGATTGGGACCGGGCAGTGTGTGTGTGGGGGGGGAGGGGGGGGGAGGGGGGGGAGGGGGACCGGGCAGTGTGTGGGGGGGGGGGGGGGGGGGGGGGACCGGGCAGTGTGTGGGGGGGGGGGGACCGGGCAGGTGTGTGGGGGGGGGGGGAGGGGGGGACCGGGCAGTGTGGGGGGGGGGGGGACCGGGCAGTGCGTGTGGGGGTGGGGGGGAGGGGGGGACCGGGTGTTCACACTCGCTGTAATCTCCTTCGTTCCTTTGCCTCCGAGTTACTGAACCAGGAGATGTTGCCAGACTCAGTGTGCTCTCCACTCTACACCTGTGGACGTTACACCGAATCTCCTCGATCTTCGCTAGCGGCGTTGATGGGCTGTGGCTGTGATTGGGTCCATGTGATGTTTCATGCTTTCTTTCAGTTACAAACCTGAGTGTGAAGGGACGCGTACAGTGGCCCCATGATATTGGAGCTGTACTGACAAGGACGAGCGACTGATGGTTTGCCCGAGGCTGTGAATGTTTACAGATCTTTCATTGTCTGTGTGCAGAGACACTAAAAGCATCAAAGCCACGGACTGCTGTTCATAAAGTTTTAAAGAAGGAACTGCAGATGCTGGAGAATCGAGGGTACACAAAAAGCTCATCACAAATGGCCTCATTCTTCAGGGAACGGGGATTCCCCTCCCCCACTATTGATGAGGCTCGCACCAGGGTCTCCTCCATACCCCGCAACACTGCCTCCCCATTCCCCCACTCGCAAACAGGGCAGAGTCCCCCTGGTCCTCACCTTTCACCCCACCAGCCGGCAAATACAACATATAGTCCTCCGCCAGTTTCGCCACCTCCAACGTGACCCCTCCACCCGCCACATCTTCCCATCTCCCCCCCTGTCTGCCTTCCGCAAAGACCGCTCCCTCCGCAACTCCCTTGTCAATTCTTCCCTTCCCTCCCGCTCTACCCCTTCCCCGGGCACTTTCCCTTGCAACCGCAAAGAAATGCAACACTTTTTTTTTGTCCCTTCACCTCCCCCCTCCACTCCTTTCAGGGACCCAAGCAGTGCTTCCAGGTCTGACAGAGGTTCACCTGCACCTCCTCCCTCATCTACTGCATCCGCTGCTCCAGATGCCAGATGATCTATATCGGTGAGACCAAGCGGAGGCTTGGCGATCGCTTCGCCGAACACCTCCGCTCGGTCCGCAATAACCAAACCCGACCTCCCGGTGGCTCAGCACTTCAACTCCCCCTCCCATTCCACATCCGACCTTCGGTCCTGGGCCTCCTCCACGGCCAGAGGTGAGCAACACCGCAAGCTGGAGGAACAGCACCTCATATTCCGCTTGGGGAGTCTGCATCCTTTGGGCTTGAATATGAATTTTCTCAATTCTGTTAACCCTTGCTGTCTCCTCCCCTCCCACCTCTCCCTCAGCCCTCGGGCCCTGGCATTCCCTCTATCTCTATCTCCCTCCCCCACCCCAGTCGCACCAGCTTCTCATTTTCACACCACAAACAGCTTACAATGGCTTGTTCCCTTTATCACCGATACTTTTTTGCATATCTTTCACTCATTGTTCCTTATCTCTCCACATCACCGTCTATATCTCTCGCTTCCCTGATCCCTGACCAGTCTGAAGAAGGGTCTCGACCCGAAACGTCGCCTATCTCCTTCGCTCCTTAGATGCTGCTGCACCCGCTGAGTTTCTCCAGCTTTTTGAGTACCCTCGACTGCTGTTCATAGTTTGGTCCCCTCACACCAGCGTGTGTGCGTTCAGTCGGTCAGCCTCTGGGGATTGTTGTAGATGTCGTGGTGTCAATAACGGGAGGAGAAAGATTGCATTCACCACTGGCTGAGTGGGGATAGTCCCAGGGGAGGATGGACCCTGGTTCTTGCATCGAGACATTCTTGCAGTCTCTTGCCCAGAGTAGGGGAATCAAGGACCAGAGGAAAGAAGATTTGGAAGTCAGATTTCCATGGTACTTTCTGAATAATATGAGTGTCGTGCTTGCCTCTGTATGGTGGTGGGACTGTATATGGGAAAGAGAGAGAGGGGGGGAGGGAGAGAGAGAGAGAGAGACAAGTAGGGGGAAGAAGAAAGAATCCGGAGAGAGGGAGAGGAACAGAAGAAGCAGCAGAGGAGGGAGAATGAGAAAGAGTGTGTGAGGGGGGAGAGGAGCAGAGCAGGGATCTAGATCCAGTCCAGAGACAGTGCTGACTACACTGAGACCTGCCATCCACAGCCTGCAGTGTTTTATCAAGGTGAGCTGCCAGTTCAGGGCTGGGATGTGTCCAGGTATCGCAGGCCATGAGTGGCAAACCTCTCCTGTCTGGACTGACAGTGTTTCCAGACCAGGGAACTGATGTCACTTCAAAGAAATTCTGGAAGTAGCAACTGTGGAATAAGAAACAGAGATAACAATTGACCTTTCACCTGAGCCATTTCAAAGCCAACCTTCAGAGAGGTTTGATTCCTGACTTTACTCTTCGGTTTTCAGCCTCTCCGCTGACAGTTGGCACACGTGTAAATGAGGCTGTTTGGAGGTGCTCGGTTTTACTGTCGAAGAGACACAGAGCTGGGAGCTGGGACACCTCGGGAACAGAGGCAGTGAGAGGTTGTTTTGATGCAGATTCACCTGGCGAATGCTTGAAACATCACCAGCCTCCCCCCCACATAGACATGCCTGTTGCCAGGGAACTGTGTGCCAACAGCAGGCTAAGCCAAGAAACCAAGCAGCTTGCTGTTGCTGCCACAAGATCCACTTTTATATTTTAATATTGTGGATTTCTGATATTTTAGTAAAGAGTTATTGTCACCTCCTGTCACAGTGGAAGGATTTGAACAGACAACTAGAGAGAAATGGAAGGGAAAAATCATGAGAGGAATAGATCGGGTAGATGCACAGAGCCTCTTGCCCAGAGGAGGGGAATCGAGAACCAGAGGACAGAGGGTTAAGGTGAGTGGGGAAAGATTTTACAGGAATCTCAGGGGTAACCTTTTCACACAAAGGGTGGTGGGTGTATGGAACGAGCTGCCGGAGGAGGCAGTTGAGGCACTGTGTAACAGTTTGACAGGTACATGGATAGGACAGGTTGTGAGGGATATGGGGCAAACCCAGGTAGTTGGTCGGTGTGGGCAAGTTGGGCTGAAGGCCTGTTTACATGCTGTACCACTCTGTGACTCCGTCACCAACCTCAGTGTAGGGGTGGAGGATTAGAATCTAGCCAGTGCTGTTTCTGTGATGGTATTGTGGTACGGGCACCCCAGGAACATTAAAGGTCAGGCTGATGTGGCCATCGGTGGCTTCTCCACTGGTGGATTGTTTTAAGCCCAGCGGCACACTTGGTCATGCTGAGAATAAACTGTGGTTAGGGTGATGTGAGTGAATGCTGGCGGTCAACATGGAGTCGATGGGCCGAAGGGGCAGTTTCCGTGCAGTGTGACCCTGTGACTATGGCCCTAGGTTTGATGGGGCAGTTGCCATGGTAATTGGCCTGTTCCCCCCAGCACTGCTGGCTGATCCATCATACCACCCACACCCCACCCCCACCCCACCCCCTTCCACCCCCACCACCCCCACCCCCCACCCTCACCCCACCCCCGACCTCACCCTCCCCCCCACCCCCACCTCACATCCCCCCTCACCCCCCCAACCCCAATCACCCCACCACCCCCACCCCCACCCCACCCCCACCCACCCTCACCCAACCCAGACCCCACCCCCACCTCACCCCATCCCCACCTCACCACACCCCCCCACCCCCCCCACAGCCCCACATCTCCCCCCACCCCACCCCCCCCCACCCCACCCCCACCCTCACCCCCACCCCCGACCTCACCCCACCCCCACCTCACATCACACCCACCCCCCGCCACCCCACCCTCACCCCCCACACCCCACCCCACCCCCCCCACCCCCACCACCCCCCCCTCACCACCCCCACCTCCACCCCACCCCCCACCCCCACCTCCACCGTTCCTGTTCCTGTTTCTGTTTCGAGGGAGAGGGACTTCCATGTTCAGCCTGTGGCCCGGACTTTCCCAGGGAACTTTCTCAGTGAAGGTACCTCCCTGGTCCATGTAGGATGGCAGAGCAGAGTCCTCTGATGGTTTTAAGACCTGACAAGTTCATTTTTGAGGGGGGTGATACCCTAGTCGCGTTCACTGGGTGGGGTGGGGAGGTGGGCATGGTGCCGTGAGTGATGGTGTTGGCACCCCTGCAGTTCCCCGCAGTGGGCAGTGTACATGCCTGGTTGTACCAGGACTCACAATACAAGGAGCTACCGTGAAAAAGGACATGAGGAGGAATTTCTTCAGTCAGAGGGTGGTGAATCGGTGGAATTCATTGCCTTAAACAGCAGTGAGTATAATTGGGTATTTTTAAGGTGGAGATTGACAGATTCTTGATTAGTACGGGTGTCGGGGTTATGGGGAGGAGGCAGGAGAATAGGGTTGAGGGGGAAAGATAGATCAGCCATGAATGAATGGCGGAGTAGACTCGATGGGCTGAATGGACTAACTGCTCCTATGACATAAACATATGACTGGTACTGCAATACCCTGAGAACAAGACATGAGTGTTCCTCACTATCTTGTACACTTCACTGAGGTCACCCCTCAGCCTCCTATATACTTCACAGAGGAAGGTCTCAGCCCATTCAGCCTCTCCCTACTGCTCTGGCCACAGGTCAAGGTACATTGGGTGGTGGGACGGGGCCGGTCAGTCTGCTGCTCCCGTCCACTGATGCGGGACCTGTGGGCGGGAGGTACATGGAGAAGCAGGGTAGGCTGGGACCTGTACTGTCTGGGCCAGTGACCTGTACTGTCTGGGCCAGTGACCTGTACTGTGTCTGGGCCGGGCCTGTACTGTCTGGGCCGGGCCTGTACTGTGTCTGGGCCGGGCCTGTACTGTGTCTGGGCCGGGCCTGTACTGTGTCTGGGCCGGGCCTGTACTGTCTGGGCCAGTGACCTGTACTGTCTGGGCCAGTGACCTGTACTGTGTCTGGGCCGGGCCTGTACTGTCTGAGCTGGGCCTGTACTGTGTCTGGGCCGGGCCTGTACTGTGTCTGGGCCGGGCCTGTACTGTGTCTGGGCCGGGCCTGTACTGTCTGGACCAGTGACCTGTACTGTGTCTGGGCCGGGCCTGTACTGTCTGGGCCAGGCCTGTACTGCGTCTGGGCCAGGCCTGTACTGTGTCTGGGCCAGGCCTGTACTGTGTCTGGTACAGGCCTGTACTGTATGGGCCAGTGACCTGTACTGTCTGGGCCGGGCCTGTACTGTGTCTGGGACGGGCCTGTACTGTGTCTGGGCCGGGCCTGTACTGTGTCTGGGCCGGGCCTGTACTGTCTGGGCCAGTGACCTGTACTGTGACTGGGCCGGGCCTGTACTGTCTGAGCTGGGCCTGTACTGTGACTGGGCCGGGCCTGTACTGTGTCTTGGCCAGGCCTGTACTGTCTGAGCTGGGCCTGTACTGTCTGAGCTGGGCCTGTACTGTCTGAGCTGGGCCTGTACTGTGTCTGGGCTGGGCCTGTACTGTGTCTGGGCCGGGCCTGTACTGTCTGGGCCGGGGTCTGGGCCGGGCCTGTACAGTGTCTGGGCCGGAGCCTGTCCTGTCTGGGCCGGGAATGTACCGTTTGGGCCGGGCCTGTATCGGGTCTGGTCAGTTGGGACAGCGCGGGAACAGAGTACAGTTCGGCTTCAGTGAAAGCTGAGTCCGTGTGTTAAATGCACTCCAGCACTCGTGGGCATTAGTGCGAGTGTGCGAATTGTCTAGGCCGTTGCCATGGAGACAGGGCCTCAGTGCTGGAGAGATGAACTGTTCCGCGGGGTGAGGCTGCATCTATTTCATGATCATTAATGCTCTCTCTGTAAGGTGCTGGTCAGGCCACATTTGGAATATTGTGAGTGGTTTGGGCTCCATATCTGAGGAAGGATGTGCTGATTCCGGAGAGGGTCCACTGGAGGTTTACAAGAACGATCCCAGGAATGAGTAGGTTAACCTATGATGAGCGTTTGACGGCACTGGACCTGTACTCGCTGGAGTTTAGAAGAATGAGGGGGAACCTCATTGAAACGTACAGAATAGTGATAGGCTTGGATAGAGTGGATGTGGAGAGGATGTTTCCACTAGTGGGAGAGTCTATAACCAGAGGTTATAGCCCCAGAATTAAAGGATGTTTCTTTAGGAAGGAGATGAGGAGAAATGTCTTTAGTCAGAGGGTAGTGAATCTGTGGAATGATTTGCCACAGAAGGTTGTGGAGGCCAAATCAATGGTTATTTATAAAGCAGAGATAGATAGATTCTTGATTAGTATGGATGTCAGGGGTTACGGGGAGAAGGCAGGAGAATGGGTTTAGGAGGGAGAGATAGATCAGCCATGATTGAACGAAGAGTAGACGTGATGGGCCTAATGGCCTAATTCTGCTTCTATCACTTACCAGCTTCACTTCATCAATGCGTGTAAGAGGAAACTGCAGATGCTGGTTTACACCGAAGATAGACACAAAGTGCTGGAGTAACTCAGTGGGACAGGCAGCATCTCTGGAGAGAAGGAATGGATGACGTTTTGGTTCTTCAGACCTCATCAACCTGCCCGCATGTGGTCCGGCTGCAAGTGTGTCTGATTACGTCAGGGTTGGCTGTTTCAGCTCAAGGAGCGGGCAGCTTTGTGCTTCATTAGCTGGGATAAAAATTTCCTGGACAGTGTGCAGGGTTGGGAAGGAAGGGCTTGGTATCAACAGGTCAATTCAGGAACAGGCTGGGGCACCATGTGTGGCAGCTGTGGTGAGCTGGCCACCATCACGATGACCAGAGGTAAGTGTGTGGCCGCACGCAAACTAGAGGAACAGCACCTTGTGTTCAGCTTGGGTCGCTTGCACCCCAAACCCCAACCTTCACCTCTTCATTCCCCCCACAGACACTGCCTGCCCCGCTGAGCCCCCAGCACTGTGCGGGCCAGGTGGCCGTGCATACATCAGTGCAGCTGCTGGGAGACAGACAAGTGGCCAGGGTCCGGATCAACATCCTGAGCTGGAGCTGCTTGCAGTCAGGAAGCGGTGATCCCCCCCCCCCTCCCACTCCCCCTGGACCTGCCCCCCCCCACCTGCCCCTCCTGCCTCACTCAGCTGCACATGTGTGTAGACTGGGGTATGGTGCAGAGTGCGATCCCACCCACACACAGTGTGATCCCACCCACACACAGTGTGATCCCACCCACACACAGTGTGATCCCACCCACACACAGTGCGATCCCACCCACACACAGTGTGATCCCACCCACACACAGTGCGATCCCACCCACACACAGTGTGATCCCCACCCACACACAGTGCGATCCCACCCACACACAGTGTGATCCCACCCACACACAGTGCGATCCCACCCACACACAGTGTGATCCCACCCACACACAGTGCGATCCCACCCACACACAGTGCGATCCCACCCACACACAGTGCGATCCCACCACCAGCAGCCGGCTCAGCAACTTTGCAAATTCATGCAAATCCACCTTGAGCTTCGATCCGTCCTCACCACGGCAACAAGAGTCAACAATAACACTGGCACACTCACTCACACACTCGTACACACACACACACACACACACACACGTACACACACACACACACTCGTACACACACACACACACACTCGTACACACACACACACACACGTACACACACACACACACACACACACACACACACACACACACACTCGTACACACACACACACATGTACACACACACACACTCGTACACACACACACACACGTACACACACACACACTCGTACACACACACACACACTCGTACACACACACACACATTCGTACACACACGTACACACACAGAGGCATGCATACACGCACGCACGCACACACACACACACACACACTCGTACACATACATACAGTATACACACACTCACACACACAGTTTTCAAGAGAGAATTAGATTTAGCTCTTAGGGCTAACGGAATCAGGGGATATGGGGAAATAGCAGGAACGGGGTACTAATTTTGGATGATCAGCCATGATCATATTGTGTGGCGCTGGCTCGGAGGGCCTACTCCTGCACCTATTTTCTATGTTTCTATGTTTCTTTTTCAATTCAATATTCCCTTTATCATGTATCTGTACACTGTGACCAGCTCGATTGTTATCTTTTCGCAGACTGGATAACACAAACAATACCTCGGTATTCATGACAAAAAGCTAAACTAACCTAAAACTAAACAGGTAAAGCTGTGGTTTATCTACTGTGTGTTGGAGTCGTCACTACCAGCTGTGGGCAGCCCAGCGTTGTAGGGGCAACGGGGCTGGGTCAGGGATGAGGGACAGGACATGGGGCGCTGTGTGTCTGTGGCTGTGTGTGTGTCTGTGTGTGTGTGTGTGTGTGTGTGGTGTGTGTGTGTGTGTCTGTGTGTGTCTGTGTGTGTCTGTGTTTGTGTCTGCGTGTGTGTGTCTGTGTGTGTGGCTATGTCTGTGTGTGTGTCTGTGTGTGTGTCTGTGTCTGTGTGTGTGTCTGTGCGTGTGTGTCTGTGTGTGTGGCTGTGTGTGTGGCTATGTCTGTGTGTGTGTCTGTGCGTGTGTGTCTGTGTGTGTGGCTATATCTGTCTGTGTGTGTGTCTGTGCGTGTGGCTGTGTGTCTCTCTCTGTGTCTCTCTCTGTGTGTCTCTCTGTGTGTCTCTCTGTGTGTCTGTGTCTGTGTGTCTCTGTGTGTCTGTGTGTGTGTCTGTGTTTGTGTGTGTGTGTCTGTGTCTCTCTGTGTCTCTGTGTGTGTGTCTGTGTGCGTGTTTGTGTGTCTGTGTTTGTGTCTCTATGTGTGTCTGTGTGTCTCTGTGTGTCTCTCTGTGTGTCTCTCTGTGTGTCTGTCTGTGTGTCTCTCTCTCTGTGTCTCTCTGTGTGTCTATGTGTCTCTCTCTGTGTGTTTGTTCAGCACATGCGCAGGAACCAGCCCCCACCATCCACACCCCCATCGCTGCGAGAAGCAGTTTGTTGTGGGAGGGGAGAGTCTATCAAGTTGGCTGCTTGCTTCAAACCTTCCCAAATGTGTCTAAAAATACCAAGCTGAGGCTCTACAAATGGCTCCAATCATCACACCACTCTTGGAAATAAAAGAATGGTTTGCATAAAGTTAGAACAACATCTATTTGTGGTGGAATCTTTGATGAAAGAGCTGTTGGAGTCAGCTGTTGGGTCCAAGCTGAGGAGACCGATTATAAGCTGGAATCACCTGGTATATGAAGGTGCTGCGGATGCTGGTTTACACTGGAGATAGACACAGAGTGCTGGAGAAACACAGAGGTTCAGGCAGCATCTCTAGAGACCCATGATGCCGCTGGTCCTGCTGGGTTATTCCAGCATTTTGTTTCTATCTTAAGAATCACGAAACTCCTTCCAGTCACCTTATACAGCCAGAGGGCCCAGTACCCTGCAGCTGCAGCTGCTGCAAGCCTTGCATGGACATAGTGCGGTCTGTCAACCCTGTAAGACAACCCTAGGGAGATCACCTGCTTGACAACCTCCCCTCCCCGTTCACAACAAGCCGTGAATGACCTCAGCTGCCTTTTGCAGGGCTTGACCAGTGGAGCCCCAGTGGACAGATCCCACCTGTGGGCAGATACTTTCCCCAACCAATGGTAACCATGACAGCAGCCTGAAGGTCACTCTCCCTCCTGGCCTTTTACAGGATGAGCAAGACACTCATTGCCCTTTTACCTGGCACTGTTTTATTTAGTGCTTCAGTTCAAAGCAGAACTCTTCCATTCGGTCCATTTAGGCCTGCTGGATCTGCTGACCCAACACTGAGCACCCTGCCCTGGGCCTCCTCCATTGTCAGAGTGAGGCCACATACACAAACTAGAGGAACAGTTTAGTACAATTTAGTATGTGATTAGTACAGGGGTTATGGGGAGAAGGCAGGAGCATGGGGTTAGGAGAGAGAGATAGATCTGCAATGACTGAATGGTGGAGTAGACTTGATGGGCCGAATGGCCTCATTCTGCCCCTATGACTTATGATCTTGTAACCAACATGTCATGGGCAGCATGAACGTTGAATTCTCCAACTTCCAGTAATACCTCCCAACATCTCCCCCCTCGTTCCCCCATCATGCCCACACCCTGGTGCTCACACATCACGCCCCCCCCCCCCCCCACCCCAGTGACCCTACTCCTTTCACCTCTGTACACTGGAAATGTGTTATGGAAGGTAGACACAAAATGCTGGAGTAACTCAGTGGGTCAGGCAGCATCTCTGGAGAGAAGGGATTGTTGATGTTTCAGGTTGACTCTTCAGACTGGGAATCAGGGAAAAGGGAAAGGAGAGATATGGATGGTGGTATAGAGAGATACAGAACAATAAATGAAAGATATGCAAAAATGTAACGATGATGAAGGAAACGGGCCATTGTTGGCTGTGGGCTTGATGATAACTGGCGGGACGGTCATATGCTGAGAGAATGGAGCGGCTGGGCTTGTACACTCTTGAGTTTAGAAGGATGAGAGGGGATCTCATTGAAACATATAAGATCGTTAAGGGTTTGGACAAGCTAGAGGCAGGAAACATGTTCCCGATGTTGGGGGAGTCCAGAACCAGGGGCCACAGTTTAAGAATAAGCAGTAATCCATTTAGAACGGAGACGAGGAAACACTTTTTCTCACAGAGAGTGGTGATTCT
This sequence comes from Okamejei kenojei, assembly GCA_035221665.1. NCBI lineage: Eukaryota > Metazoa > Chordata > Chondrichthyes > Rajiformes > Rajidae > Okamejei > Okamejei kenojei. The sequence continues at coordinate 623,316 of CM069157.1, forward strand.
TTGGAATTCTCTGCCTCAGAGGGCGGTGGAGGCCGGTTCTCTGGATGCTTTCAAGAGAGAGCTAGATAGGGCTCTTAAAAATAGCGGAGTCAGGGGATATGGGGAGAAGGCAGGAATGGGGTACTGATTGGGGATGATCAGCCATGGTCATATTGAATGGTGGTGCTGACTCGAAGGGCCGAATGGCCTCCTCCTGCACCTATTGTCTATTGTCTATAACGAGTTATGTAGACAATGAGACTCAACAAGTTGACAGTGAAACTAGTAGAGCGACTAGGATGGGGGAGGGTTACTTGATTCAAGATTCAATTTAATTGTCACATGTACCAATTAAGGTGCAGTGGAATAAGGTTTAGATAAATCAATATTCATACCGCTGGGTTGTAAACTGCCCAAGTTTGGGTTGAGTTTGGTCAGTGATAGGCATGATGGTCAGAATGGGCACAGAGGGCCGAAGGGCCTGTTTCTGTGTTGTAACCACTTTGACTGTATGCATGGTTATTTTCCCACTCAGGAGGGAAGCGGAGGGGGGGAAGGGAGGGGAGAGTGGAGAGAATGAGAGAGATGGGAAAGGAGGTGGGGGACAGGCAACATCTCTGGAGAGAAGGAATGGGTGATGTTTCGGGTCGAGACGCTTCTCTGGAGATCACACACACAAAGTTATTCACTCTATCTCGGTACATGTGACAATAATAAACCAACGCCAAAACCTTAAGGAAAGCCCTGAAAATAACCGGGGACTTTCCCAATCGGCACGCCGACCTTTCTAAATATGTCCTTTCCCATGGCCAATCAGAGCTGATGTGTGTGGCTTGTGATCATGTGTGTTCCAGAGAAATAATCACTAACGTTTGTGTCATCTGCGGCTGAACGCAGTGAAATCTCCCAGCTCTCACAAAGGGCGCATTGTAGATGTGTGTGCGTGTAAGGGCGTGCGTGTAAGGGCGTGCGTGTAAGGGCGTGCGTGTAAGGGTGTGTGTGTAAGGGTGTGCATCGAAGGGCGTGCGTGTAAGGGCGTGTGTGTAAGTGCGTGTGTGTAAGGGCGTGCGTGTAAGGGCGTGAGTGTAAGGGCGTGTGTGTAAGGGCGTGTGTGTAAAGGCGTGTGTGTAAGGGTGTGCATGGAAGGGCGTGTGTGTAAGGGCGTGCCTGTAAGGGGGTCGTGGTAAGGGCGTGTGTGTAAGGGCGTGCGTGTAAGGGTGTGCGTGTAAGGGCGTGTGTGTAAGGGCGTGCGTGTAAGGGTGTGAGTGTAAGGGTGTGTGTGTAAGGGTGTGTGTGTAAGGGCGTGTGTGTAAGGGCGTGAGTGTAAGGGTGTGTGTGTGTAAGGGCGTGCGTGTAAGGGCGTGCATGTAAGGGTGTGAGTGTAAGGGTGTGAGTGTAAGGGTGTGTGTGTAAGGGTGTGCGTGTAAGGCCGTGCGTTTAAGGGCGTGCGTGTAAGGGTGTGCCTGTAAGGGGGTCGTGGTAAGGGTGTGAGTGTAAGGGTGTGTGTGTAAGGGTGTGCGTTTAAGGCCGTGCGTTTAAGGGCGTGCGTGTAAGGGTGTGAGTGTAAGGCCGTGCGTGTGAGGGCGCGCATGTAAGGGTGTGCGTGTAAGGGCGTGTGTGTAAGGGTGTGCGTGTAAGGGTGTGAGTGTAAGGGTGTGTGTGTTAGCCTGTCGTGAAGAACAGTGACCACACCAAGTGCTCTGAGTAGATTACAGAAAGAAACGGCGCTGTTTAATTAGAGTGATTGTTGTATTGACAGCTCCCTCTCTGGTGTGAAAGTAACAATACCAAGGACCCCACCCAACAACATGTGTTTCCATTTTCTACAGAATAGAGCTTAGAACAGTAAAGCACAAGAACAGGCCCTTTGGCCCATAATGTCTGTACCAAACATGATGCCAACTCTTATCTGCACATAATCGATATCCCTCCATTATTGATTAGTACGGGTGTCAGTGATGACGTGGAAAAGGCAGGGGAATGGGGTTAGGAGGGAGAGATAGATCAGCCATTGAATGGTGGACTAGACTTGATGGACTGAATGGTCTAATTCTACTTATCCTTATGACCTTATGACATGACATTCCCTGCAAATGTCCCTTTTATCCTTTAGATAAACACAAAATGCTGGAGTAACTCAACGGGACAGGCAGCATCTCTGGAGAGAAGGAATGGGTGACGTTTCAGGTCGAGACCCTTCTCCAGCTGCCTATCCTGCTGAGTTACTCCAACATCTTCAGTGTAAACCAGCATCTGCAGTTCCTTCCTCCACTTTATCCTTAATCTGTACTCTGTGTGACGGCTCGATTGTAATCGTGCATTGTCTTTCCGCTGACTGGTTAGCACCCAGCAAGAGTTTTTCACTCTCCCTCGGTAGACGTGACAATAAACTAAACTGAACTAATCTCTCCAGATTGGTTTGTTTAAGATTTCTGGTGAGGCTTCAGTGTTTCTGCTCCAGTTTGTCATCCTTCCTGCTTCTAGCAGAGCAGGTCTGATCACCAGGGCCAATAGCGGCACACAATGGCAGCAATCGTTGATCCACTGATGAAAGTTACAGCACGGACATGGGCCTTCGGTCCATTGTCCATACCGACCATCGATAACTAGTTCCAAGTTATCCCACATACGCGTCCACTCCATACACACTAGGGGCAATATACAGAGGGCCAAACAACATTTCTGGTTTTATTTTTGCACAATCTTCTTTCTTTTAGAGTTTTGATGTGTGATGCAGGTATAATTTATTTTTGTGTTGGGCGGAGTCTGTGCCTGTGATGAGGTTAAACCGAAGATAGACCCCAAATGTCACCCATTCCTTCTCTCCAGAGATGCTGCCTGTCCCGCTGAGTTACTCCGGCATTTTGTGTCTATCTTCTGTGCCTTTGATATTGCTGCAGGTGAGATTTTCATTACACCTGTCCCGCACCATACCTGTTCATAATGTCATAAATGATAGGAGCTGAATTAGGTCATTCGACCCATCAATCTACTCCAGCATTCAATCATGGCTGAGTTAACCCCATTCCTGTCTTCTCCCCATAACCCCTGACACCCGTACTACTCAGAGACGTGTGCGTGTGGCAATCATGAACTGGACCGTCCCCAAAATCCTCAGACAGGGATGTTGTGGTAATCCCGGCAATGGGACAAAGTGCCGGGGTAATCGCAGCAATAGGATAGAGTGCCGTGATAATCCCCACATGGGACAGGGAGCCGTGATAATCCCCACAATGGGACAGGGTGCCGGGGTAATCGCAGCCGTTCGGCAAGGCTCTGGGTCCTTCATTAAGTGCACGTTTTGCAGGGTGGTGGCTTTGTACGCAGGTCATTTGATTCCGTGAGGCAGCTGGTGTGTGTACAACGTGTCTCCTCTTGTTCATTCTGTGGCCGTCGGGTATCCACGAGCTGCATGTTTTATCCCTGGAACCGCTCAAAGCCAATTCTTGCAATAGATTAAACATTTACAATGACAACCCAACACAATCTCTTTCTTGTTGCCACTCTGAGACGCTTTGTGCAATAACTATCTCCTGCTGAGACTGCCCCTTGTTCTGAAGGACAGATCACTCTTTCTTCCTCTCACTGGCTGCCCAAGTGAATATAATTCTTCATTCTTTACTCGTGAACTAAGTGACGACTGTTGAATTTTACACTTTTTGCAGCTGTAATATTTTAGTGACACTCTACGGCCGCACGATTGGCCAGTTTATCGTCACCGCTTCCAGCCCAAAAGGTCCTGACGTTGCCAGATGTGGCGGTGACGTTGCCACAGGGGTGGGGGTAAGGGGCGGTGAAGGGGGTGGGGGTAATGGGTGGGGGGGGGGCTTATGGTCTGCAGGGAAGGAAGACCACTCAGGTCACTTGTGTCTGATTACTATCCCTTGTGGGGGGGGGTGGTGGTGTGGGAGGTGGGTGGGGTAAGGTGGTGGGGGGGGGTCAAGTCTGCAGGGATGGAAGGCTATTCAGCCCACCTGTGTCTGGATTACTATCCCTTGTGGTGGGGTGGGGTGGGGTAGCGTGGGTGGGGGGGTAGCCCGGTAAGGCTCCTATGTGCACCATTCACCTGTGGTCCCACTGAGCACGCCACAGCTGAAGGGTAAAACTGCATTAAAAGACAGCATTAAGGGAGGCCCTGCGGCCCATCTAATTCACGCTGACCATCGATCACCCGTTCACACTAGTTCTATGTTTTCCCACTTTCTCATCCGCTCCCTACACACTAGGAGCAAACTACAGAAGCCAATTAACCTGCAAACCCGCACGTCTTTAGGTGTATTACTGCCACATGTACCGAGGTAGAGTGAAATGCTTTGTGCTGCGTGCTATCCAATCAGATCAGATAATACTAAACATAAATACAATCAACTCAAATTCAAGTTCAATAGATGGAGCAAAGGGGAAGATACAGAGCGCAGAATGTAGTTCTCAGCATTGTAGCGCATCAGCTCCAGAGACCAAGTCCAATGTCCGCAATGGAGTGGAGGTGGACAGTACCCTAGCTCATGGAGTTAGGTCTCACATGTACGCATGCACACACACGCACACGCACACGCACACGACACATGCACACGCACACACACAGGGGGTCTAACTCTGCAGAACCCCTGCAGATCCTGGACTAAAGGTTAAAGTCATTAAGGCTAGAAGTAAGATCGTCACTAATATCACCGATGTATTTACAATCTATCATAAGTTCCAAGCAAAATATCAAATCAAAATGATGGTGCAAGCCAGTCTTTCCACAACAGTCTTGGACTGCAGAGAGACACAAAGTGCTGGAGTAACTCAGCGGGTCAGGCAGCATCTCTGGAGAAAAGAATAGGTGACGTTTCATACAAATATAGAAAATAGGTGCAAGAGAAGACCATTCGGCCCATCGAGCCAGCACCATTCATTGTGATCATGGCTGATCGTCCCCAATCAATAACCCGTGCCTGTCTTTTCCCCATATCCCTTGATTCCACCAGCCGCTAGACCTCTATCTCTCTTAAATCCATCCAGTGATTTGGCCTCCAGTGCCCTCTGTGGCAGGGAATTCCATAAATTCACAACTCTCTGGGTGAAAAAGTTTTTCTCACCTCAGTCTTAAATGGCCTCCCCTTTATTCTATGACTGTGGCTCCTGGTTCTGGACTCGCCCAACACTGGGAACATTTTTCCTGCATCTAGCTTGTCCAGTCCTTTTATAATTTTATATGTTTCTATAAGATCCCCCTCATTCTTCTAATCTCCAGTGAATACAAGCCCAGTCTTTTCAATCTTTCCTCATATGACAGTCCCGCCATCCCAAGGATCAATCTCGTGAACCTACGCTGCACTGCCTCAATCACAAGGATGTCCTTCCTCAAATTAGGAGACCAAAACTGCACACAATACTCCAGATGTGGTCTTAACAGAGCCCTATACAACTGCAGAAGAACCTCTCTCCTATTATGAAGGCCAACATTCCATTAGCTTTCTTCACTGCCTGCTGTACCTGCACGCTAACCTTCAGTGACCGGTGTACAAGGACACACAGGTCTCGCTGTACCTCCCCCTTACCTAACCTAACCTCATTGAGATAATAATCTGCCCCCTTGTCTTTGCCACCAAAGTGGATAACCTCACATTTATCCATATTATACTGCATCTGCCACGCATCTGCCCACTCACTCAACCTGTCCAGGTCCCCCTGCAACCTCCTAACATCCTCTTCACAGTTCACACTGCCACTCAGCTTTGTGTCATCTGCAAACTTGCTCCTAATTCCCTCTTCCAAATCATTAGTATATATATGGTAAACAGTTGCGGCCCCAACACCGAGCCTTGCGGCACTCCACTCGCCACTGCCTGCCATTCTGAAAAGGACGTGTTCACTTCTCCTCTTTGCTTCCTGTCTGCCATTTTCTATCCATGTCAGCACCCTACCCCCAATACCATGTGCTCTAATTTTAGTCACCAGTCTCCCGTGCGGCACCTTATCAAAGGCTTTCTGAAAGTCTAGATACACATCAACTGGCTCCCCTTCATCCATTTTACTTGTCACATCCTCAAAGAATTCCACAAGATTAGTCAAGCATGATTTTCCTTTCATAAATCCATGCTGACTTGGACTAATCCTATTACGCTATCCAAATGCCCCATTATTACCTCTTTAATAATTGACCAGCATCTTTCCCACCACCGAAGTCAGGCGAACTGCTCTGTAATTCTCCGTTTTCTCTCTCACTCCTTTCTTGAAAAGTGGGATAACATTAGCTATCCTCCAATCCACAGGAACTGATCCTGAATCTATTGAACATTGGAAAATGATCACCAATGCGTCCACTATTTCTAGAGCCACCTCGCTGAGGACCCTGTGATGCAGACCATCAAGCCCAGGGGATTTATCATCCTTCAATCCCATTAGCCTACCTAATACTATTTCTCGCTTAATGAAAATTTATTTCAGTTCCTCGACCCCCTTAGATCCTCTGCCCTCCAGTACATCTGGGAGATTGTTTGTGTCCACCTTAGTGAAGACAGATCCGAAGTACCTGTTCAACTCTTCTGCCATTTCATTGTTCCCCACAATAATTTCATCCGTGTTTGCCTTCAAGGGACTTTGCTACTCTTTTTCCCTTAACATATCTAAAGAAGCTTTTACTGTCCTTCTTTATATTCCTGGCCAGCTTCCCTTCGTATTGCATCTTTTCAGCCCGTATTGCCCGTTTTGTTTCCTTCTGTTGTCCTATGAAAGTTTCCCAATCCTCTGGCTTCTGGCTACTCTTTGCTGTGTTATACATCTTTTCTTTTAGTTTTATTCTATCCCTAATTTCTCTTGTCAGCCACGGTTGCCTCCTACTCCCTTTAGGTCAGGTCGGAACCCTTTGGTGGTATTCTTTGTGTCCATCATTGGTATAAAGCAGCATCTGCAGTTTCTTCCAACACAGTCCTGTTGTGCACCAGGGAGTCTTCACTATTGACAGGGACTAGACCAGAGCCATTAGCTTCATGAGAAGTGCAGCCGTGTTTAGACATTGACTAAGTTCATCGGTATTGGCGTTGGTACATGTCCTTATTTAATGACTGACTAATGAGGATGCGGCCTCTTACACCTCTCAGCCAGAGTGCTTGGGGAATATCCCCTTTCAGACATCTCCTCATCTTCTTCCAGCTTGTGAGCATTGCTGCAGAGCTCGTCACTGTTATTTTGGGAAGCCTATATTCCTGGGAGCTGCGGGCAGGCGGTCAGGAGTCTGTGCCTGCGGTGAGGAGTGGCGGTGACGGGGTCTTTCTGTCAGGACCACCCCATCTTCTAGAGAGGTAAGGGTGACCGCCTTCAGGGCGAGGAGCTTCCTTTCTGCAATCACTCGGAGTTCCTTTCTGCAATATAGTGCACCTTCACATGGTGAACAGATGAATGCATGGAGTTTGCTCTTAGTCGAGGGGGGATTTCTGCAAAGATGATCATGGGGAAACTGGAGGGTCAGAGCTCGTCTCCATTGGCCCGGTCGAGTGGCCCAGGGTGTCCCTGAGTGGTGCTGGGTGTTTTTGCTAGTCCCACCTGCCTGCGTTTGGTCCATAAATCGTTGCTATCCATGCACCTGCCCTCGTGTTTTTGTTCTTACTATCCCAGCCTCAACTACCTCCTCTGACAGCTTGTTCCATACACCAACTGCCCTCGTGCCTCCATGTCAGGTGGAGGCGGCAACAGGGGGGGCGGGCAGTGAGTGGAGATGCTCTTTGGCCAGAGGTTTGCTGTGTGTTATCATGATATCCTTGTTCAAACACATGGGCACTCCCAGAGACTGGTGTGGAGCTGGTGCCGGGCACACAGTGTACACAAGAACAAGCACACTGACTGTGTCAATGTAGACCCCCGCCGCACTCACTGGGAATGTAGACTCCCCCCCCCCCACACTCAATGAGGTGCCCCTGCACCCCTCCCCCTCCCTCCTTCCACCCCCTCCACCCTCCACCCCTCCACCCCCTCCACCCCCTCCACTCCCCCCTCCACTCCTCCACCCCTCACCCCCTCCGCCCCCTCCACCCCTCCCCCCACCCCTCCACCTTACCCCCTCTCCCTCCCTCCACTCCGCCCTCCACTCCCCCCATCCACTCCTCCACCCCTCCACCCCTCCCCCCTCCACCCCTCCCCCCTCCACCCCTCCCCCCTCACACACCTCCCCCCTCCACCCCCCCCATCCCCCCCCCTCCACACACACCGTATCAGTGAGAGCCAGAGAGCAGAGCAGGAACCCACCTGCCAGACCATAGGGCGCAGGAGGATGATAGGTGATCTTATAGAGGTGCATAAATCATGAGGGGAATAGATCGGGTAGATGCCCATAGTCTTTTTCCCCTCAGAGGACATGAGTTTAAGGTGAGGGGGGAAAGATTTATTCGGAGCCCGAGGGACAACATTTTCACACAGATGGTGGTGGGTGTATGGAACGGGTTGCCGGAGGAGGTAGTTGAGACAGGTACTATCGCAATGTTTAAAAGACATTTGGACAGGTACATGGATAGGACAGATTTATAGGGATATGTTCTACTGGAAACAGAACAATTAAACTGATCCACAGATGCTGCTGTCCCTCATTTTGTGTCTATCTTGGTGTAAAGCAGGATCTACAGTTCCTTCCTACACAAACTGTAGTTTTACAGGCCCATTAATGCAAAACACAAATAAATATACAATAATTAATCACACTATTAATGATTAATCAGTAATATGAGGGGACCAGATCACGACAGATCAAAACTGCAGTTTGTAATGCAACTGAGATGGAGACTCCATAATATTAAACTCCATAGTAGTGTGGTGTTGAGATGGGCCTGTAGTCCGTGCTGTGTTGAGGTGGGCCTGTGGTCCGCTGTGTTGAGGTGGGCCTGTGGTCCGCTGTGTTGAGGTGGGCCTGTGGTCCGCTGTGTTGAGGTGGGCCTGTGGTCCGCTGTGTTGAGGTGGGCCTGTGGTCCGCTGTGTTGAGGTGGGCCTGTGGTCCGCTGTGTTGAGGTGGGCCTGTGCTCCGCTGTGTTGAGGTGGGCCTGTGGTCCGCTGTGTTGAGGTGGGCCTGTGGTCCGCTGTGTTGAGGTGGGCCTGTGTTCCGCTGTGTTGAGGTGGGCCTGTGGTCCGCTGTGTTGAGGTGGGCCTGTGGTCCACTGTGTTGAGGTGGGCCTGTGCTCCGCTGTGTTGAGGTGGGCCTGTGCTCCGCTGTGTTGAGGTGGGCCTGTGGTCCGCTGTGTTGAGGTGGGCCTGTGCTCCGCTGTGTTGAGGTGGGCCTGTGGTCCGCTGTGTTGAGGTGGGCCTGTGCTCCGCTGTGTTGAGGTGGGCCTGTGGTCTGTGTGGTGCTGGGCCCTGCAGGTACAAGAGCCCACTGGGAAGAAGCTGGATTTAAACCTTTGGAAGTTCCTCTGCTCAGACTTGATGGGCTGAATGGCCTAATTCTGTTCCTATGTGTCTAAACACACAAGTTGGTTTGTGCATTAGGTCCTGAGCTACTATCTACCTCATTGGTGACCCTTGGACTATCTTTGATCAGACTTTCCTGGCTTTACCTTGCACTGAACATTATTTCCTTATCTGTACACTGTGAATGGCTCGATTGTAACCATGTTTTGTCTTTCTGCTGACTGGCTAACACGCAACAAAAGCTTTTATTTATTTATTTTTAAATGTTTATATTTTTATTAGAAGCAGTGTACAAAAGTATAAACCGAGGCATATGACATAATACATTTATTGTACAGCTTCCATTTTAATTTTAACAAAGATGAAAAAGAGAGAAAGAGCAAGAAAGAAAGTGAAAAAGAAAGTGAATGTGTAAGAATAGAACCCCTAAACTACCAAATAGGTGTAGTTGAAGAGTGAGTAAGTAAAAAGATGTAGCATCTCAGACATATTTGTAATCCACATTTTAAGTTGGGGGAGATGTATTTTTCCCAAATTGGAGTATGTTTTTTCGCCATTATCAGGCCATAATTAAGGAAACTTTGAAATATTGATAGCTCACGCAACAAAAGTGTTTGACTGTACCTCAGTACACATGACAATAAACAAAGCTGAACTGAAGATGACATCTTGTACAACAGTTGCATGTTAGATAACATTCTTGTCTCTGTCTCTGAACCCTCTTGTAGAGCAGCAATGGTGTTGAGCTACAGCCCACGATGGGGGCTCACTGGAGACTCGCTCCTGCGACGTGAACTGCTGCTGGGCAGTCACCAGAGGTTCCACTGGACTGCAACAGCCCACAGCCCGAGGTTACCCCGCTATACTGGCCTCTTGGACATGGAGACCCTGGCCTACCCCAGTTACCAGGACTACCAACACCGCATGCTGTGAGTACTCCTCTCACTTTATCATCAGTTCATAAAGGCCTGTTTCCGTGCTGTATCTCTAAACTAAATCCTCCCCACTCTCTACAGAGTGTAGTGCGCACTGTCCTGTCACTCGTATTGGCCACTGGCGGCCTTTGCTCTGCCAACTGCCAGCCAGTGTGAATGTTGCTTCCAAAGTGATCGCCACACACTAAAACAGACCTTCCAAATGAATCACTTGATGAATATAAAGTGCTGGAGATTCTCAGGAGGTCAAGCAACATCTGTGGGTGGAGGAATAAAACTAATGGCCCAGACAGATGTTGGATCTGAAGTCAACATCTGGTTGGGTGTGGACTGGTCACCCAGAGTCCTGTCCATGCCATTTGCCCCTTCACCTGTTTAACAAGGTTGTTCTTCTTTTCCCCTAATTCCTTAAATCTGTGAGCTCAGGGTTTTCTGATTTGATTTTCTAATAGTTTATGTTGGAAGTCACCACATCTTTGCAACAGTACGGTGTAACTCACCCTGTAACCCCATCATCCCAAGTATTAAATAATATGGTGCAGTGTGAGTGTCTGGGTCTATGTCCACTGCTGACGTCCACTGCTGATTCCCAGTGCATTGTCCAATGCATTGTCCATGCAGCAGGATTCAGTGTGAGTGTCTGGGTCTGTGCTGATGTCCAGTGCATTGTTCAGTGCATTGTGCATGCTGCAGAGTGCAGTGTGAGTGCCTGGGTCTGTGCTGATGTCCAGTGCATTGTCCATGTTGCAGGGTGCAGTGTGAGTGCCTGGGTCTGAGCTGATGTCCAGTGCATTGTCCATGTTGCAGGGTGCAGTTCCCGGTTCTGCACAGGACATGGAGAAGCTGCCTGGGCAAGGTCACCTTGGACTCGTTCCATCGCAGCAGGATGGGGCTGCAGGACTACTGGACCAACCCGCAGCGGGCTTACAGCATTGGCTGCCTGTGCCGTAATGCCCGCAAGCACGTGCTGATCTTGCCGGGAAACACTGGCATCTCTGATGTGGACTCCACCATCACACCGGGACCCTGCCACTACCGGCACAAGCTGATGTGAGTAATGGCACCACTGTGGTGTACGGGAGTGAATGTTAGCAGCATGTTAGAAGGTGAGGTGCATTGGTTTGGAAAGTCAAACCAGGCAACAAAGACACAGAACCCCCTGGGTACAACTCAGTGGCAGAGATATTCTTGATTAGTACGAGTGTCAGGGATTATGGGGAGAAGGCAGGAGAATGGGGTTAGGACGGAGAGGTAGATCAGCCATGATTGAATGGTGGAGTAGACTTGATGGGCCGAATGGCCTAATTCTGCTTCTATTCCTTATGACCTTATGATAGTGAATATAGACACAAAGTGCTGGAGTAACTCAGCAGGTCAGGCAGCATCTCTGGAGAACATGGATAGGTGACGTTTCACAGAGTGCTGGAGTAACAGCGGGTCAGGAAGCATCTCTGTAGAAAATGTCGAGATTGAATGGCAGGGCCCTGGGCAGTGTTGTAGTGCAGAAGGATCTAGGAGTGCAAGTACACAGATCCCTGCGAGTGATGTCACAGGTAGATTGGATGGTGAAGGAGGCTTTGGCACGCCGACCTTCATCAGTTAAGGACATGATGTTACAGTTGTACAAGACGTTGGTGAGGCCACATTTGGAGTATTGTGTTCAGTTTTGGTCACCATGCCACAGGAAGGATGTCGTTAAGCTGGAAAGCAGAGAAGATTTACAAGGATGTGGCGAGGACCTGAGTGCCCGAGGTACAGGGAGAGGTTGGGGCAAGCTGGAATTTTACTCCTTGGAGCGCAGGAGGATGAGGGGTAATCTTGTAGTGGTGTATAAGATCATGAAGGGAATAAATCGGGTAAATGCGCAGAGACTTTTACCCATAGTAGGAGAATCAGGAATCTGAGGACATCGGTTTAAAGTGAGAGGGGGGGAAAGATGAAAGATTTAATAGGAACCTGAGGGGCAACTTTTTATCTCAAAGGGTGGTTGGTGTGTGGAACGAGCTGCCAGAGGAGGTAGTTGAGGCTGTGACTATCCCAATGTTTAAAAGACACTTGGACAGGTACATGGATTGGAAAGGTTTGGAGGGATATGGGCCAAACGCAGACAGGTGGGTCTAGTGTAGATGGGACATGTTGGTCGGCGTGGATGAGTTGGGCAATCTGAGAAGGGTCTCACCCGAAACGTCACCTATTTCTTTTCTCCAGAGATGCTGCCTGACCCACTAAGTTACTCCAGCACTTTGTGTCTATCTTCGGTTTAAACCAGCATCTGCAGTTCCTTCCTACACAGTTGGGCTGATGGGCCTGTCTCCGTGACTATGACATGAGGGGGTGGGGGCTGGACGTCCTCATTTGAGGGAGGTTGTGGTTCCAGAGGCTGCCACACTTAAGGTATGTTGGACAGGATGGTCATTCCCCTCTCTGTGTCTCACATCCCTGCAGCTGGAAGTATCGCTGGCAGAAGCTCCGTGAAGATCACTTGACCTCAAAACTCAGCGCCTCGAATCCTTCGAGCAGAGGTAAGTGTTTAACTCCGGGGCAGGGACTGGTGGGCAAGTGGTCAATACCTGATAGTTGCTGGAAAGAAGCTGTTCCTGATCCTGGAGGTAACAGTTCAAAGGTTCCTGCACCTTCTTCCCGTTGGTAGCAGCGAGGCAGCTCAAATGTCAGCGAAGCATCACTCCCTGACGAGCTCAATGCGTTTTACACACGCTCTGATAGGGAGAACACTGATGTGCCTTCCCGAGCCCCCATTCGCTGTGATGGTATTTTAGTCACAGTCACAGACGCCGACGTCAGAAGATCCTTCAGAGGGGTGAACCCTCGGAAAACACTTGGACCTGACGGTATACCTGGTCTAAAAACCTGTGCGGACCAACTGGCTGGAGTTTTTATGGACATTTTCAAACTCTCACTTCTGAGGTCTGAGCTTTAAAAGGGCATCAATTATACCGGTGCCCAAGAAGAGCAAGGTGACGTGCCTCAATGACTATCGACCTGTGGCACTAACGCCTGTGGTGATGAAGTGCTTTGAGAGGTTGATCATGGCACAAATCAACTCCTACCTTGACAAGAACCTAGACCCACTGCAGTTTGCTTACCGCCGCAACAGATCAACGGTGGATGCGATCTCGCTGGCTCTCCACTCTGCTCTGGACCACTTGGACAACAAAACTCATATGCCAGGCTGTTATTTATTGATTACAGCTCGGCATTTAATACCATCATCCCCTCCAAGCTGGTTACCAAACTTGCAGATCTGGGTCTCTGCGCATCCCTCTGCAATTGAATCCTCCACTTCCTCATTCACAGACCACAGACTGTTCGTATTGGTGGAAATGTGTCAGCTTTGATAACAATCAGCACGGGAACACCTCAAGGCTGCGTGCTCAGCCCCCTGCTGTACTCACTCTATATTCATGACTGCGTAGCCGGTCACAGTGCGAACTCCATCATCAAGTTCACCGATGACACCACTGTAGTGGGACGTATCACTGATAGGGACGAGTCAGAGTATAGAAGGGAGATCGACCGATTGACCATATGGTGCCAGCACAATAACCTGGCCCTCAACACCAGCAAAACCAAGGAACTGATTGTGGACTTTGGAACGGGTAGGATAGGGACCCACAGTCCCGTTTATATCAACGGGATGATGGTGGAAAGGGTCAAGAGCTTCAAATTCTTGGGCGTGCATATTTCCGAAGATCTCTCCTGGTCCCAGAACACTGATGCAATTATAAAGAATGCACATCAGCGCCTCTACTTCCTGAGAGGATTACGGAGAGTCGGTTTGTCGAGGAGGACTCTCTCGAACTTCTACAGGTGCACAGTAGAGAGCTTGCTGACCGGTTGCATCGTGGCTTGGTTCGGCAACTTGAGCGTTCAGGAGCGGAAAAGGCTGCAAAAGGTTGTAAGCACTGCCCAGTCCATCATCGGCCCTGACTTCCCCACCATCGAGGGGATCTATCGCAGTCGCTGCCTCAAAAAGGCTGGCAGCATCATCAAGGACCCACACCATCCTGGCCACTCACTCATCTCCCCGCTACTTTCAGGTAGAAGGTACAGGAGCCTGAAATCTGCAACAGGTTCCAGGTTCAGGAACAGAGGATTGGGAAACTTTCATAGGACAACAGAAGGAAACAAAACGGGCAATACAGGATGAAAAAATGAAGTACGAGGGGAAGCTGGCCAGGAATATGAAAGGGATAGACAGAGTTGACGTGGACAAGCTTTTCCCATTGAGGGTAGGGAAGATTCAAACAAGAGGGCATGGCATGAGAATTAAGGGACAGAAGTTTAGGGGTAACGTGGGGGGGAACTTCTTTACTCAGAGGGTGGTGGCTGTGTGGAATGAGCTTCCAGCAGAAGTGGTGGAGGCAGGATCGATTTTAACATTTAAAAGTAAAGTGGATAGGTATATGGACGTAAAGGTAATGGAGGGATATGGTCTGAGTGCAGGTAGATGGGACTAGGGGAAAACAAATGGTCGGCACGGACTGGAAGGGCCGAGAGGGCCTGTTTCCGTGCTGTAATTGTTATATGGTTATATGGTTAATATAAAGAAGGACAGTAAAAGCTTCTTTAGATAAGTTATGGGAAAAAGAATAGCAAAGTCAAATGTGGGTCCCTTGAAGGCAGACACGGGTAAAATAATTATGGGGAACAAGGAAATGGCAGAAGAGTTGAACAGGTACCGGATCTGTGTTCACTAAGGAAGACACAAACAATCTCCCAGATGTACTGGAGGACAGGGGATCTAAGGGGGTTGAGGAACTGAAATAAATTTTCATTAGGCGATAGATAGTATTGGGTTGGCTAATGGGACTGAAGGATGATAAATCTCCGGGGCCTGATGGTCTGCATCCCAAGGTCCTCAGGGAGGTGGCTCTAGAAATAGTGGACGCATTGGTGATCATTTTCCAATGTTCAATAGATTCAGGATCAGTTCCTGTGGATTGGAGGATAGCTAATGTTATCCCACTTCTCAAGAAAGGAGCAAGAGGGAAAACGGGGAAATACAGAGCAGTTAGCCTGACTTCGGTGGTGGGAAAGATGCTGGAGTCAATTATTAAAGAGGTAATAATGGGGCATTTGGATAGCAGTAAAATGATTAGTCCAAGTCAGCATGGATTTATGAAAGGAAAATCATGCTTGACTATTCATGTGGAATTTTTTGAGGATGTGGCAAGTAAAATGGATGAAGTGGAGCCAGTGGATGTAGTGTATCTAGACTTTCAGAAAGCCTTTGATAAGGTCCCGCACGGGAGACTGGTGACTAAAATTAGAGCACATGGTATTGGGGGTAGGGTGTTGACATGGATAGAAAATTGGTTGGCAGACAGGAAGCAAAGAGTAGGAGTGAACGGGTCCTTTTCAGAATGGCAGGCAGTGGCGAGTGGAGTGCCGCAAGGCTCGGTGTTGGGGCCGCAACTGTTTACCATATATATACTAACGATTTGGAAGAGGGAAATAGGAGCAACTCTAGCAAGTTTGAGGATGACACAAAGCTAGGTGGCAGTGTGAACTGTGAAGAGGATGTTAGGAGGTTGCAGGGTGACCTGGACAGGTTGAGTGAGTGGGCAGATGTGTGGCAGATGCAGTATAATATAGATAAATGTGAGGTTATCCAATTTGGCGGCAAAAACAAGGGGGCAGATTATTATCTCAATAGGGTTAGGTTAGGTAAGGGGGAGGTACAGCGAGACCTGTGTGTCCTTGTACACCGGTCATTGAAGGTTGGCGTGCAGGTACAGCAGGCAGTGAAGAAAGCTAATGGAATGTTGGCCTTCATTACAAGAGGATGTCAGTATAGGAATAGAGAGGTTATTCTGTAGTTGTATAGGGCTCTGGTGAGACCACATCTGGAGTATTGCGTACAGTTTTGGTCTCCTAATTTGAGGAAGGACATCCTTGTGTTTGAGGCAGTGCAGCGTAGGTTCACGAGATTGATCCCTGGGATGGCGGGACTGTCATATGAGGAAAGATTGAAAAGACTAGGCTTGTATTCACTGGAGTTTTAAAGGATGAGGGGGGAACTTATAGAAAGATATAAAATTATAAAAGGACTGGACTGGCTAGATGCAGGAAAAATGTTCCCAATGTTGGGCGAGTCCAGAACCAGGGGCCACAGTCTTAGAATAAAGGGGAGGCCATTTAAGACTGAGGGGAGAAAAAACTTTTTCACCCAGAGAGTTGTGAATTTGTGGAATTCCCTGCCACAGAGGGCAGTGGAGGCCAAATCACTGGATGGATTTAAGAGAGAGTTAGATAGAGCTCTAGGGGCTAGTGGAATCAAGGGATATGGGGAGAAGGCAGGCACGGGTTATTGAATGGGGACGATCAGCCATGATCACAATGAATGGTGCTGGCTTTGAAGGACCGAATGACCTCCTCCTGCACCTATTGTCTCTGTTTCTAGGAACAGCTTCTTCCCCACAGCCATCAGACTATTAAACACAACTTCAAACTTCAAACAACACGAGCTCTGAACTATAACAGCCTATTGCACTTTATCTGTTTATTTCTGTGTGTATATATATATTCTATGGTATATGGACACACTGATCTGATCTGTATTTATGCCGACAATATTCTGTTGTGCTTCAGCAAAGTAAGAATGTCATTGTCCTATCTGGGACACACGACAATAAACTCTCTTGACTTGATTCTGTTGATGAGAGCGTGGCCAAGGTGGTGTGGGTGTCTGATAACGCTGCCGAGGGTGGGGGGGGAGGTGAGGGGTAGGGGGGGGTGGAGGGGTAGGGGGGGAGTGACGGGAGTTGAGGGGTGGTGGGGGGGAGGTGAGGGGTGGGGGGAGGGGGGAGTGAATGGGAGGTGAGGGGTGGGGGTTGAGAGGGGAGTGATGGGAGGTTAGGGGTGGTGGGTGGGGGGTGTTGGAAGAGGCCTGCTGTTTGGCGTTGTAATCCAGCTCAGCTCCCTCAGCTGTGACCCTTCTCGACCCGAAACGTCGACTATTCCTTCTCTCCATAGATGCTGCCTCACCCGCTGAGTTCCTCCAGCATTTTTTGTCCACGTTCGATTGTTCCAGCATCTACAGTTCTTTCTTGAACATTCCCTCCCGCCCCTGCCTACTGCCCCTCCCTGCCTGCCAGCTGCTCCTCATTTCTCTCTCTTTCTCTCTATTTCTCTTTTTCTCTCTCTCCCTCTCTCCCTTTCTATCTCTCTTTCTCTCTTTCTCACCCTTTTTCTCTCTCCTTTTCTCTCTCTCTTCTCTCTCTCCTATTCTCTCTCTCCTATTCTCTCTCCTTTTCTCTCTCTCCTTTTCTCTCCTCTCTCTCAGTCTCTCTGTGTCTCCCTCTGTGTCTCTCTCTGTCTCTCTCACTGTCTCCCTCTGTCTCCCTCTGTCTCCCTCTGTCTCCCTCTGTCTCCGTCTCTCTCCCTCTCTCTCTCGCTCTGTCTCCCTCTGTCTGTCGCTGTCTGTCGCTGTCTGTCTCTGTCTGTCTCTGTCTCTGTCTGTCTCTGTCTGTCTCTCGCTGTCTCTCTCTGTCTCTCTCTGTCTCTCTCTGTCTCTGTCTGTCTCTCGCTGTCTCTCTCTGTCTCTCTCTGTCTCTCTCTGTCTCTCTCTGTCTCTGTCTCTCTCTGCCTCCAGTGACCTCCTGCAGCCGCTTGGCCATTGAGCTGTTGTTGCAGCTTTCACTGTGATCACTGGCATCACCGGTTCCTGCAGCAGCTTCTACAACGTTAGGATTATGAATGTCGGAGACAGTGTGTAACATGCTGGAGACGGCAGCCTACGCCTGATCCTGACAATTCCTACAAACATCAATGATCCAACAATGACTTATTCCTTCACCTTTGGCCCTGTTGATCTCTGATTTTCACACCTTATCCTTCCATATTTCTAGACTACCTCGCACATGACTCTCAGTTCTCCATTCCTTCTCTCCAGAGATGCTGCCTGTCCTGCTGAGTTACTCCAGCATTTTGTGTCTATCTGGTGCGAAGCAGCATCTGCAGTTCCTTTCTGCACACTAAGAATTCTTTCTTATTGTTTTATATTGTAACGCAGAGAGAGAACAAAATAATGACATGACATGATCGTTGCCCAGCACGTGTCCGAGAGTTGGCCTGGTTTACACGTGTGAGAGGTTGTCATGGCAACGTCATGAGTACAGAGTGAGCTGGAGCTGAAGAAATATCTTCACATTGGTTCCATTCGACAAGAAGCCCATTTACTGAATCATTCAGGGCATCGTAAGGTCATAAGTGACAGGAGCAGAATAAGGCCATTCGGCCCATCAAGTCTACTGATAAGTGACAAGGGCTGGAGGTGAAAAGGAGGCAACAAGTTATCAGATACGGGGAGAGAGAGAGGGGGGGGGAGTGGAAAGTAACGTGGGAGGGAGGGAGGGAGCGATGTGGGTGGAGGGGAAAGAGGAAAGATACGTTCATAAGTTCTAGGAACATAATTAGGCCATTCGGCCCATCGAGTCTACCCTCACATTCAATCATGGCTGATCTATCTCTCCCTCTCAACCCCATTCTCCAGCCTTCTCCCCGTAACCCCTGACACCCGCACTAATGAAATAATCCCAATCTCAGGGTCACCTCACTGCCGGCCACACAAAAGGTGAGCGAGGCAATTGGAGCAGTGAGAACGACTGAGTCATAAACATCTGATGGAGAGAACACTTGTGGAATGGGGGAAGGGTGGGAGAGTTGTGCTTCAGAGGGATTGCAGCAGGTTTGATGGGCTGAATGGTCTCATTTTGTCCTGTGCTTTGATCGTTCCATCAAAAGGTGCTTGATGATGCAGGACCAGGAACATTCCGGCAACTGCTGTGTCTGGTGCTAGGGTGAGCAGCCTTACCGCACTGAAACAGGCCATTCGGCCCATCATGCCATTTGTGCCATCCCTCTCCTGCATCATTCCCAGCTCTACAGGAATCTCAGCAGTCACCTCCAGCCACGGAGCAGTCAGTCTGATGCAGAGCGCTGGACCAGGGACCACGGTGTAGTTCACTTCAATTCAGTTCAGTTCAATTTATTGTCACGTGTACCGAGGTACAGTGAAAAGCTTTAGTTGCGTGTTAACCAGTCAGCGGGACGACTATACACGATTACAATCGAGCCGTTCACAGTGTACAGATACATGATAATGGAATAACGTTTAGTGCAAGGTAAAGTCAGCAATGTCTGATCAACGATAGTCTGAGGGTCACCAATGAGGTGGATAGTAGTTCAGGTCTGCTCTCTAGTTGTGGTAGGATGATTCAGTTGCCTGACAATAGTTGGGAAGAAACTGTCCCTGAATCTGGAGGTGTGCGTTTTCACACTTCTGTTCCTTTTTCCCGATGGGAGAGGGGAGAAGAGGGAGTGACCGGGGTGAGACTGGTCCTTGATGATGCTGCCGGCCTTGCCGAGGTAGCGTGAGGTAGGGAAACAGAGTGCTGGAGTAACTCAGCGGGTCAGGCAGCATCTGTGGAGAACATGGATAGGTGACGTTTCACAGAGTGCTGGAGTACCTCAGTGGGTCAGGCAGCATCTGTGGAGAACATGGATAGGTGACGTTTGGATTGGGCCCCTTCTTCAAGGCGGTATCTATCCTGGTTCTCAAGAGATGCTGCCTGACCCGTTGATTACTCGGTTCTTTTTTGTAAACCTGCGCCTGCAGTTCCTTGTTTCTACCTGTCACTGTGTCGCCCCCTTTGCTTTGTGGTGAAGGCGAGGGGTGATCACTGGGTCAGTGTGAGGGAGCACTAAATCACCAGCACTGAACTGGGCAAACGCAGGTCAAGCTGCTTGCTGCCTGGCAGGTGGGACAGGTTAACGACAGGTAATGGTAGGTAGGGCAGGTAACGGCAGATAGGATGGGTGTCATGAGGTGGGACAGATAACGGCAAGCAACAACATGTAATGGGAGGTAATGACAGGTGGGACGGGTGTGCGCAGGTGACAGGTGTGTACAGGTGACAGGTGTGGGCAAGTGTTGGCCATTACTACCCATACTGCCACTGTGGAGGCATTCACCTTTCCCAAGTGCCCAATACGGGGAAAGCTGGAAACCATCCGATACACAGAGAGATCCCTTGGGGAGAGGGGAACGAGGGGTAAAGGGAAATGTGGGACTCGGAGATGAGTGTACAGATGAGGGGAGAGATGGGGTGAGTGGGGGCTGGGAGATGATGGGGACATATGTGCACGCTGAGAGAAGGTGGGCAGGCGGGAGTAAGTTGGGGGTCGGGGGATGGGAGGGGTTGTTACTGTAGATTTCCCTGTTGATATTGTGCCCATTGACTCATCATGTGGGACAGCATCATCAGGTGGACACTGAGATACAGAGGTCCATCAATATCTTAGACCAACCCTATGTCACTGTTTGAGGAAGGGTCTCGACCCGAATACCTCACCCATTCCTTCTCTCCAGCGATGCTGCCTGTCACGCTGAGTTACTCCGGCATTAGTGTCTGTCTCCACTGTTTGAAAGATGAGCTCATTCTTTGTTAAAGCCCCGAGCTCACACAGCATGGTGTGTAGAATGTGCTGCCTCCTGTTAATGCATCCGTCACCTCTCACTTCCCCAACACTCATTCATGGTGTCTCTGTGGCTCTGTGTCTCTGTGTCTCTGTGTCTCTGTGACTCTGTGACTCTGTGTCTCTGTGACTCTGTGACTCTGTGACTCTGTGACTCTGTGTCTCTGTGTCTCTGTGACTCTGTGACTCTGTGACTCTGTGACTCTGTGACTGTGTGTCTCTGTGACTGTGTGTCTCTGTGTCTCTGTGTGTCTGTGTGTCTCTGTGTGTGTCTGTGACTCTGTGACTGTGTCTCTCTGTGCCTCTCTGTGCCTCTGTGACTCCGTGTCTCTGTGTCTCTGTGTGTCTCTGTGTGTCTCTGTGTGTGTCTGTGTGTCTCTGTGTGTCTCTGTGTGTCTCTGTGTGTGTCTGTGACTCTGTGACTCTGTGTCTCTCTGTGTCTCTCTGTGCCTCTCTGTGCCTCTGTGAATGTGACTGTGTCTCTGTGTGTGTCTGTGACTCCGTGTCTCTGTGTGTCTCTGTGTGTCTCTGTGTCTCTCTGTGTTTCTGTCTCTCTGTGTTTCTGTGTCTCTGTGACTCTGTGACTGTGTCTCTCTCTGTCTCTCTGTGTCTCTGTGTCTCTGTGACTCTGTGACTGTGTCTCTCTGTGTCTCTGTGACTCTGTGTCTCTCTGTGTCTCTCTCCGTGTCTCTGTGTCTCTCTCTGTGTGTCTGTGGGTCAACGTGTCCGCATGTGCACACATACTGGAGTTCACTAAGGCAAGAGTGGCTCGCACACTCCAGGTACAGCTGCCTTTGTGTACACAATGCTGTTGTACACAAACCCTTCCCCACTGTGTTGACCTGAGCTAGGAGCTGTTATTACCTTTACATTGCTCACATTATATTACACCTGCACAGTTTACAAACTGCCGCATGAATCAGACTACAATTTGTAATCATGGGCCAGCAGATTACAACATGTTGCTGTATCCACAACACGCCACATGCCCCGCAGCGACCTGCAGGGTCCCGTGGGCACTGCGTGTTCCCACACAGGGACACGCAGGCACGGACGTGGGCTGGAAGAGAGGCAGCAGTGGAGCGGGCAACAGATCCCCCGACTGTGCACTGTGTGCACGCTGCCTGGCTACAAAAGCTCTTCACTGTGCCTCGGGACACGTGACAATAAACTGTTGGTGTGTGTGTGTGTGATCGCTGGCGTATACTCCACACTACTCCCTAATGTCCTGAACACCCACTGTAGATGATACATTTTATTTTTTTAAACTTCAGTCATCATTTTAGTTTAGTTTAGTGAGGCGGCAACTCTACCGCCACCGCTGCGCAAAATTCCCACCGTGCAGCCCTGTAATAATTTGTAACATTAAAAAGTGCATGGCGTCCCAAAACAAAACGAGACACAGAGTGCTGGAGCAACGCAGCGGGTCAGGCAGCATCTGTGGGGAACACGGATAGGTGACATTTAGCTAGTTAATTTGAGTTATTAGGTTGTGTATGTGTGGTGTTGGGGGGGGGGGGGGGGAGAAACTTGTTTTAGTCTCTTCCTTCGTTTGGGGGACGCGACCTTTCGTGTCGTAGCCCCCGTTCTCGCCGTCTGCGCTGAGAACCTAATGGCGTGAGCGGGGTGGCCTCAACTTGGACTGACCTCTGGAGGAGGGTCCGGGAGGCCGAGCCAGCCAGGACTCACCAGCGCGAGGCCGGCCGACGTTCGAAGCTGTGGCGGTTCACCCCCACCCCTTCGGCGTACACCGCGGTGTGTTCCGGCGGCAGCGACTTCGGAGGTTCGGCCGCGGGCCTAGTGGACGACATTGTCGGGAGCTCGCAGGTCACAGGTTGCTGACCTGATTTTTCCGCGGGGACAGCTCCCACGGGAACAGCTGCGTCCGCTGGACTGATGGAGCGGCAGCTTCAGCAGCTTCGAACCTCCCCCGGTGCCGCGGAGTTTGAACCGGCCCGCTCGCGGAGCACGGTTCAGCCGCGGGACTTACTTACCATCACCCGGTGGGGTCACAACATCGGAGGCCTGGATCGCCTCAGCGCAGAGGGAGAACAAAGAGGGAAGAGACAAAGACTTAAGACTTTTGCCTTCCATCACAGTGAGGAGGTGTCTGGTGAACTCACTGTGGTGAATGTTAAATTTGTGTTTATTGTGTGTTTTGTTATTTTATTAAATGTATGACTGCAGGGGAACAAAATTTCATTCAGACCGAAAGGTCTTAATGACAATAAAGGATACTACTTACTGACGTTTCACAGAGTGCTGGAGTAACTCAGCGGGTCAGGCAGCATCTGTGGAGAACATGGACAGGTGACGTTTCACAGAGTGCTGGAGTAACTCAGCGGGTCAGGCAGCATCTGTGGAGTAATTCTAACAGGTGGCGTTTCGGAACCTGCCTGCTGGTGGGC
The DNA here is from genome assembly GCA_035221665.1 of Okamejei kenojei. Taxonomy (NCBI): domain Eukaryota; kingdom Metazoa; phylum Chordata; class Chondrichthyes; order Rajiformes; family Rajidae; genus Okamejei; species Okamejei kenojei. The sequence continues at coordinate 646,513 of CM069157.1, forward strand.
GATTCTGCATCTTTCCGGGTGGGCTCTCCTCTCTCCGGGTGGGCTTCTTCCTCCTTCCTCCGTCTCTTCTCTGCGTCTTTCTCTGCTCTCTTTCCTGTCTCTTCTGGCTGCTCCATGGCGGGCGAGTCAGGCCGGTGGTTGGGGCTGTGGCTGGGGAATGTCGGGGCAGTGGGGCAGCGGGCAGAGATGAGCTGTGAATTATCCGTCACACGTCATCATTCCCTTTCCTCCACAGGCGGGGGCGGCGGCGAGTTTTCCAGGCCTTGGCTGCACAGGGCTGCGGTCAGGATGCATGAGGAGCAGCAAGACCAGTCTGCGGGTTTCTGCAAGCTGCCCACTGCGACGCCCACTGCATCCTGCTAAACCACTGCAACTGCTCACTGCCCGCTGCTTTCCTACCACTGCTACCCTCCACATGAGACCAACTGAATCAACCTGATGTTTCTTTCACGCACCACAACGCACCACCCCCAGTCCCCCCCCCCCCCCCGCCCAACACAACCCCAGCCCCCCCGCGCCCACACCGCCCCCCCCGCCCCCGCCCCCCCCCCCTGATGTTTCAACACCGCCCCAGCCCCCCCCCGCCCCCCCCCCCTCAACCACCCCCCCCCCCCCGCCCCCCCCTCTTACAACCCCCCCCCATTCACCCATTCTCACCCCGCAGCCCACCCCCGACACAACCCCCCCCTGCCACCCCCCCACCCGCACCCCCATATCACACCCCCCCACCCCCCCCGTTCACCCCCCCCCCCCAATCCCCCCACCCCCCCCCCCCCCCCACCCCCCCAAACCCCCCTTCACCCCCACCCCCCCCCCACCCCCCCCCAACCCCACCCCCCCCCCCCCCCCCCCCCCCCCACCCCCCAGATGCCACCCCCCCCCCGTTCACCCCCCCCCCCCCACTTCCCATTTCAACCCCCCCCCCCTGCACCCCCCCCCCCTCCCCCCCCCCCCCCCCCCCCCGCCCGCCTCACCCCCCCCCCTCCCCCCCCCACACCCCCATTTCCCCCCCCCCCCCCCCCCCCCCCCCCCCCCCCCCCCCCTCCCACGACCCCCCCCCCCCCCCCCTCCCCCCCCCCCCCCCTCACACCACGGCCCCCTGCCCCCCCCACACTGACCACTGCCCTCCCTCCCCGCCCCCCCAACACCCCCGCTCTGACCACTCCCCCTCGTCCCACAACGGCCAACATGTCCCATCTACACTAGTCCCACCTGCTTGCATTCGGTCCACATCCTCCCAAACTTGTCCTATTCATGTACCTGTCCAACTGTGTGCTAAATGCTCTGAGAGTCCCAACCTCAACTACCTCCTCCGGCAGCTCGTTCCATACACCCACCACTCTCTGAATGACAAAGTTGCCCCACAGGTTCCTTTTCAACCCCTCACCTTGAACCCGTGTCCTCTGGCTCTCGATTCCCCGACTCTGGGCAAGTTTACTACAGGTTTGTGTGGAGTTGAGCCACTGCAGGGATGTGTGGGCTGTGACAGAGGCTTGGACAGTCGGAGGCTGGAGAAGCTGCTACATTCTACATACAGAATGGGAGAGGCTGAGGGCTGACCTATGGAGGTTTATGAACTGATGAGGGGAGAGATAGTCAGGGCACGAGTCAGGACCTAGAGGTCACAGGTTCAATGTAAAGGAGAGTTATGGGGCTAGAAGTATGCACAAAGGTGGAGATTTGGAATCAGCTGCCAGAGGGGGTGGAGGCATTTTGACAGGTTCATGGATAGTACAAGCACAGATTCACAGTCGCTTGCATAGAATGAGAACGGCATTATGGTCAGCATGGGCAAACCCAGCCAGGAGGTGCACCCCCGAAGAGCCTGCTAGCCCTCGCCCCTATGAACTTGATTCTGTATTAGTTTCCCAGAGGCTGCAGAGCTAGTTATTCTACTCCACTGCTGACCTGTCCTGTACAGAGAGGCAGTTTTGTAGAGGGGTGGAGATCAAGTGCACAGTTGCAGCGCTGAGGGAGAGTGGCTCCACACCAGGGCTGATGTTGGTGGAGGCAGCGTGAGGTGGGTGGGGGCGGGTGAGGCAGGGTGGGGCAGGGTGGGGGGTGGGGTAGGGCGGGGAGGGTGGGGAGGGTGAGGCAGGGTGGGGCAGGGTGGGGTGGGGGTGGGGATAGGGCGGGGAGGAGTGGGCGAGGGTGAGGCAGGTGGGGGGGTGGGGTTTGGGGTAGGGAGGGTGGCCTGGTAGGGCGGGGATGGGTGGTGGCTGGGTGGGGTAGGGTGGGGGGGTGGGGCAGGGTGGGGGGGGGGTGGGGTGGTGGGGCAGGGTGGGGCTGGGTGGGGCAGGGTGGGGGGGTGGGGGAGAAACGAGGGGGGGCAGGGTGGGGCAGGTTGGGGTGGGGCATGGCGGGGGAGGGTGGGGCAGGGCGAGGCAGGATGGGGTAGGGTTTTGGGGCAGGGTGAGGCAGGGTGGGCGGGGTGGAGCGGGTGGGGCGGGATGGGCAGGGCGGGGCAGGGTGGGGGGGTGAGGGGGGGTGGGGAGGGTGAGGTGAGCGATCTGCAGAAAGGGCCAGAGAGCCTTGAACCCCTACTGTGCTGCCTGTGCGGCCCCGTAGTCACAGAACACAGCTGATACTAGAGAGCGGGGTACAATTCCTCTCTGCAAATGTTCACAAGATTTAAAAATTGTTTAGTGCCTAAAAATGCTCGCGTATCTCCAGAAAAATTGAATATGATTGACTGTTTGGTGGTGAAGCAATAGGAATCAGAACAACGGAGCTGGGGAGGGGGGTAGGGTGTGAGGGGGGGGAGGGTGGTGATTGGGGAGGGGGGGGTGGCGAGGGGGAGGGGGTGTATGAGGTGGGCATGGTGATGGGGGTGGTAAGGAGGGAAGGGGTGTTGGTGAAGTGGGGGGGAGGGGGTTGGTGAGGGGGTTAGGGGGGGGTGAGGAGCGGAAGAAAATACATTTCCCTCATGATTTAGCTCATCGTGCCCAGTTTGTCCATTTTCATTCAGAGTGCCCTGAGCCATTCCCTGGTCATTCACCTCACCTGCTCGGCTCAGGCCAGCAGCAATCATCAAGACAGTCTCACCCCGGCCTCTCCCTCTTCTCCCTCTCATCGGGCAAAAAGTACTGAATTGTGAATGAAAAGCACACCTCCGAGATTCAGAGGGCTGTTACTTACAGCTGTTTCAGGACACTAACATTCCTACACTACCCAGTGAGCAGCGCGATCTACTATCCACCTCATTGGTGGGTACTGGTCCTTGATCATGACTTTGCTGGCTATACCGTTCGTATGCAGTCTAAAAGATTTTATCTCGTTCATCATGTTTCTGTACCTACTTACATTGCTGGATTGTAATATGTATTGTCTTTCGTGCTGTCTGGTTAGGCCGCACAAAACTTGCTTTTAGCGCTCAAAACCTACGGTCCACGTGACAGAATAAACAAAAATTAAACTAAATTAAAGACTTGACTTGAGTGGCACACTGGAATGCTGTCAGACTCCTTTGTTGATTTTAAAAACTCTGACGCTAAAATGCATATAAGCATATAGCACAATGAGACCCAGATGGAAACAATTGCAAGAACAGGACATGACCGTGGAGCTGTTGTTATGGCAACCGAGCACTACCGTGCTGCCATTGCCAGTCCCCACTGTGAATCAGGAGTTAAAGATACCCACACGGAACAATTAGAGTGTTCTTTGAGGCATGAGGAAATGCGAGGCTGGATTACAAAAATAAGACACAAAGTGTCTGGAGTTACTGAGGGGACAGGCAGCATTTGTGGTGACATGGATAGGTCTGTCTGAGGAGGGTCTGACTGAAACTTCACTTCCATGTTCTCCTCTAGTTGCTGCTGACCCGCTGAGTTACATCCATCTGTCCCAACATGGGTGTCCCAGTGTGGTGCTAGGTGTTGCTAGGTGGTGTCTTTGTTAGCCAAGTGGCTCGTGTTCTTCCCATCGGAGCGGCTCTGTAACCTCAGTGACAACTGCAAATGCTGGTGTGTGCTGTGGTTTGTGATCTGGGTTCTGGCAGTGACTTCACTGTTTGTTCGCAGGCCCTGGGCAGTGAGTGGTAGTGGCTGTAGTCCATATTCTTCACCACGGAGTAGCTGTGTAGGTGACGATATCCATTGCTGGTGCTGCGCAGATGTGCATGGGACACGGCATGACACGACTGCACCTGACCCATCCCGCTGGGTTTCATTTGTCCGCTGTTTATTTGACTCTTTATCATCTTTGCCGTAGTCACTTTCCCCCCCTACTGTTGCCTTCCCCCCCCGCTTCCTCCTTCCTTCATTACACCTCTTCTCGTACCCAGCTCCCCATTTCTGCTCCCCCCACCTCACCTCCCTCCACTCATTACATTCCTGTCCACAGCCTCTTGTCTTTCTCTTCCCACACTCATCACCTCCATCGTCACTGTCTTCACCCACCTGATCATATGCCAATATCCTAACTTGCATCCACCTTCACTA
>CM069157.1:651454-783954 GCA_035221665.1 Okamejei kenojei
GAAGCACTCGGCCGGACAGGCTGACCCCGGTCGGAACCTGTCCTTGCTCCAACGTTGATCAGATTTTCCACATCTTTGTTCTGGTGAACAATACAAAGCCTTTGTAACAAAATAAACTGCAGATGCCCGAATCTTGAGCAAAACACAAGTGCTGGAGGAACTCAGTGGTCAGCGGCAACTGTGGAGGACCCTCTTCAGACTGATGGAGAAAGGGGGGGTAGGGGGTGGGGGAGAAAGCCGGATAGGGAGGTGGGTGGGGCAAAGCCTGGCGATGATAGAGGATACATGTGAATTGGATGATTAGTGTCAGAGGTTGAAAGAGCACAAAGGGTCAATGCTAGAGAGAAGAAGGAGTGGATATAAATTGGAGGGAGAGGTGTGGGGGCAAAGGGGTGGAGAGGAAAGGGGTCAGCGGACCACCCAGGCCACAAAAAAACTCCAGCTCGCTGCTCATCATTGGAGTAAAGAGTCCTTCTGCGTTGACAGGATCCTGTGATACCCACACCTGGAGTATTGTGTGCATTTTTGGTCCCCTAATTTGAGTAAGGACATCACTAGCTATTGAGGGAGAGGCCTGCACGGAAGTCAGAGAGGCCAATTCCTGGATGAATTAAAAGAGAGTTAGATAGATCCTATGGTGCTAGAGTATCAAGGATATTGGAGAAGCAGGAAAGGAGGTTACAGATAGTGGTAGATCGCCCATGATCCAAATTGATGATGGGGTGCTCCAATTGAAGGCCGAAATTGCCTCCCCAGCACCTATTGTCAATGGTTTTCTATGTTGTCTATGGAAGAAGCTACAGGAGCCTCTAAACCCGTGACCCTCCAGATTGAATAACAGCTTCTTTCATAACGAAGCCCATCCGACTGTTGAACACTGCACAGCACTAACCACAAGCAAACTGTGATCCTAACACGACTGTTCCTGTGGCTGTGTCTGTGTCCCCTATGACTATGTCTGTGTGTGTGTCAGTGTCTGTGTGTGCGTCTGCGTCAGTGCCTGTGACTATGTCTGTGTGTGTGCCCTGTGGTCTGTGCCTGTGTCTGTGCTGTGCCTGTTCTGTGGCTGTGCCTGTGCATGTGTCTGAGTTCTGTGCTGTGTCTGTTGTCTGTGCCTGTGTCCTTGTCCGTGTCTGTGCCTGTGCCTGTGTCTGTGTCTGTGTTGTGGTCTGTGCCTGTGCCTGTGTCTGTGCCTGTGTCTGTGGCTGTGGTCTGTGTCTTGTGCCTTGTGCCTGTGTGTGGTGCCTGTGCCGTGCCTGTGCCTGTGTCTGTGTCTGGTGTCCTGTGCCGGTGTCCTGGTTCCTGTGTCTGTGTCTGTGCCCTGTGCCTGTGTGTGTGCCTGTGCCGTGCCTGTGCCTGTGTCTGTGTCTGTGTCTGTGCTGTTGTCTGTGCCTGAGTCTGTGTCTGTGCCTCGTGGTCTGTGTCCTGTGTCTGTTGCCTGTGTGTGTGCCTGTGCCTGTGCCTGTGCCTGTGTCTGTGTCTGTGTCTGTGTGTGTGTGTGTGTGTGTCTGTGTCTGTGTCTGTGTGTGTGCCTGTGCCTGTGTCTGTGTGTGTGCCTGTGCCTGTGTCTGTGTGTGTGTCTGTGCCTGTGCCTGTGTCTGTGTCTGTGTCTGTGTCTCTGTGTGTGTGTGTCTGTGTCTGACGTTGCTCTATGGAACTGTGGTTTGCACTGTTGTGGTCACTGAGTATTACTGATTATTAATTTATTGTATCATTGATTATTATATATTAATCTGTGTGTTATTGCACAATGGGCCGGTTAAGCTGCAGCGAGTGATGTTCCTGTCAGTGGGTTCAGGTGTATTTCTGCCACGTGTAGCGAGGTACGTGGAAATGCTTTGTGCTGCGTGCTATCCAATCAGACCAGATAATACTGAACATAAATACAATCGGGTTAAACTCCAGTCCAATAGGTAGAGCAAAGGGGAAGATACAGAGCGCGGAATGTAGTTCTCAGCATTGTAGCGCATCAGCTCCAGAGGCCACATACCCACTGACTCAACGCTGGGTGAGGGGAAATCGGACGGTCCCCTGGCATATGGAAGGACCGTTCAGAAGCCTGATAACAGAGGGGAAGAAGCTGATCCTGAGTCTGGTGGCGCGCTTTCAAGCTTGCTTCTGTACCTTCTGCCGGATTGGAGCGGGGAGAAGAAGGAATGCCGGTGGGACAAGTCCTTTTGAAGATGTTGGCTGCTTTCCCGAGGCAACGTGAAGTGTAGACAATGAACACTGTTAATGGCTAAGAATGGAGAAGCTAATGACACTGACAGCGGGTGGGACCATCAGCTGTAAGTGGCTTTTATTGTCGCCTCTCTCTGCCTCTGGAACTGTAAAGGGGAGATAGGGTGAAGAGCATCACCGTTTACAGTGAGAACACCTTTGATCTCGGTCCAGGAAGGTGGCAGGGGAGCTGTAAAACTGGAAATCTTCAGCAGCCACACCCAGCACAGAGCCATGACGAGATGCCAGGATGTGATCCATCTGTTTATTACTGGGGCCTGGAATCGCAGCTTGGAACCAGTCCACAAGGACAAAGACACCCGGGCACTCCATCAGCGACGACCACAAAGCCCTCGGGCGCATTTCATAATGATAGGAGCAGAATGAGGGCCATTCGCTCCATCACGTCTACCCCACCATCCAATGACGGCAGAACCCCACTACTCTCCCACCCTCACCCTGTTCTCCTGCCTTCTCCCGTAACCCCTGACACCGCATTAATCAGAACCTGACAATTTCTTCTGCCGTTAACAATTACTCAGTGACTTGCTTCCCTTGAGAGGAATGGACCATATCATAGTCCACTGGCCCCTCCCCCCCAACCGCTCCACCCATCCCCCATATCTGCCCCCAGCCCCTCCCCCCAACCTCCCCCTGCCCCACCCAAACCTACCCCCTCCTCACTCCCCTCCCCCCCACCCCTCCAACACACCCCCATATCTCCCCCTCCCCTCCCCCCAACCCTCCCCTGGCCCCCCCCACACCTACCCCTCCGCCTACTGCCCCTACCCCCTCACCCCAAACCTCCCCCGCCCCCTCCCCCCAAAACCTGCCCCTCCCCCTCGGACCCTCCACCGCCCCTCCCCCTTCCTATCCATCCTCCACACAGACAGAGAGAAAGACAGAGAGAGGGACAGGGAGAGAGTGAGAGGGAGATAGTGAGAGGGATATATATATATATATATATATTTAGAGAGAGAGGGAGAGAGAGGTCACTGAATTCACAGCCAGGGCTGCTCTCAGTCAGGGCCAGAAGCTGTCGCCCCCTGCCCCATGGGCTGTACATGTCCACTCTGCCTCAGGTGGATGTTGGTTGCCAGGCGCAGACGTTACTAATACTCACACAACGTCGTCACATCATTTGCTTTTCAAATTTGTAGAAACAAGGAACCGCAGACGCGGCTTTACAAATAATAAAAATACACAGAGGAGGAAGAAAGGACCCCACCCGAACCGTCACCTATCCACGTTCTCCACAGATGCTGCCTGACCCGCTGAGTTACTCCAGCACTCTGTGTCGCTGTGCTTTTTAAGTTTACAGATCTACAGTACATTGCAACAAATATTGTATTGTTGGAAAAGGATTCAACAGTTCGAAGAGTTGCAGTAATAGTTCACTGGTGTAAATGATTAATCGGCCGACAAAAGGGATGTGTAATTAATGAGGCAGCAGTGGGATGTGGGAACCCGATCTGAAGCAGCAGCTTTAATAGTGGTGTGAGTGTTGTAATTGTAGCCTGGTATTGGATGGTGACTGCTGTGGACAAGCTGCCGGCTGGCGGCCCACGACAGATGGAGACCCCTAGGACCAGTAAGCAACAAGATCGACACACGCAGGAGAATGCACCAGCCCAGCCGTCCGACCATGTCAATAATACTCCAAGTTTAGTGGTGTTTGTTCATTCCACGTGTACCGAGGGAGAGGCACAAGCTTTTGGTTGATGCTACCAGCTCAGAAAGTCTACACATGATAGACACAGAGCTGGGTGCAAGGTCTGGTGGGGATAAATGAGAGGATGGGGCTCGATGCACCTTACTTATTAAGCCACGTGTACTTGAGGTCCACGAGATTCATTCAGTTATATTACTATAAATGGAAAATTGTTCCCTGCCAAAGGGACCGCAGGGAATTCCACGGGATTTTTTCACCAGGTTATTGCAGTCCTGTGATTCTGTGGACTTGGAGTGGGGGGAAGAGGCTGAAGCTTTAACTGAGAGCTTCCACACACAGAACAAGAGACTTCAGTCAGCTGGTAATAACCTTCCCACTCTGATGAAGGGTCTCGAACCCAAAACAAACTTCCCCCAACCCATGACCTCCTTCTCTCCAGAGATGCTACCTGTCCCGCTGAGTTACTCCAGCACTTTGTGTCTATCTTCGGTGTAAAGCAGCTTCTGCAGTTCCTTGTCAGACCACACTGACGGAGATGACTGGACAGATTCCCAGCAGATGATTGGTGTCATCACACAACTGCAATGGATTCAGTCCAATTACATTTTCCGACCATGCAATACACAACCGAGTTCTCTACCGATGGGCTTAATTCTGAATTATTCCCCTGTATCTCCTCAGCAGAGGCCGCAATGTTTTTATGACAATTAACTGATATTACAATGCTGAACAAAAACATCCAGAAAATAATCCCTTTTAATCATCCATTTTACAAACCATTTTAATTTTGATTGGAACATATTATGGAGACCAATCTGAATACTAGCAACAGTGCTGTGAGAGCATTTGCTGTCACGCTGAGGATCACCACAATGTCTCTGAACATACGATACCATGTCCCACATTTTAAGAAGATCGGGAGAGAGAAACAACAGATTATAGACCAGATTAGCCTGAACATCAGGGGTGGGGAAGATGCTGTAGTAAATTAAAAAATGAGATAGCCGCACATTTGGATAGCAGTAACAGGATTGTCCAACTCGCATGGATTTACGAGGGGGTTTGACTGCTTGACTAATCTTCTGGAATTCTTTTGAGGATTAACAGGAAAATGACAAGGAGAGCCATGATTAAGTGTACCCTGGGCTTTCAAAATGCATAAAGATAGTCCACATAAGGAGATAATGGTCAAAAAGAGAGTAAATGGTAATGGGGTAGTGCTGACATGGCTAGAACATTGTTGGCAGAGAGGAAACAAAGGGTAGGGATAAACAGGTCCCCTTCAGAATGGCGGGCATGACCTCGTGGGGTAACCCGCAAGGCTTGTGCTGGGGACCGCAGCTATTTACAATTATGATTTAGATGAAGTATTAAAAGTAACATTAGCAAATTTGCAGATGGGACACAAAGCTGGATGGCAGTGTGAACTGTGAGGAGGATCCTAAGAGAAGCAGGGTGACTTGGACAGGTGGGGGAGTGGGCAGATGCACGGCAAGAATGCAGTTTAAATGCCGGATTAAATGTGAGGTTTATCCCCTTTGGTAGCAAAAACAGGAAGCAGATTATTATCTGTAATGGTGTCAGGTGGGAAAAGGGGAAGATACAACGAGATTTGGGGTCCCTTGATACATCAGTCCCCCCCCTATGATAGTCAGCATGCAGTACAACAGCAGTGAAGCAAGCGACTGGCATGGTAGGCCTTTATAACACAGGAGTTTGATAAAAGGACAAAAGAGTTCCCTTCTGCAGTTGTTATAGGACCCTAGTGAGACCACACCTGGAGTATTGTGTGCAGTTTTGGTCTCCAAAATTGAGGAGGACATTCTTGCTATTGAGGGAGCGCAGCATAGGTTTACAAGATGGTGGGCCTGTCATATGTTGAAAGAATGGAGCGGCTGGGCTTGTACACTCTGGAATTTAGAGGGATGAGAAGGGATCTTATTGAAACATATGAGATTATTAAGGGTTTAGACACGCTAGAGGCAGGAAACATGTTCCCGATGTTGGGAGAGTCCAGAACCAGGGGCCACAGTTTAAGAATAAGGGGTAAGCCATTTAGAACGGAGACGAGGAAAAACTTTACACACAGAGAGTTGTGAGTCTGTGGAATTCTCTGCCTCAGAGGGTGGAGGAGTCTGGTTCAAGACCAAGTTAAATAGAGCTCTTAAAGATTGGGATAAGAAAGTGAAGGGATATGGGGAGAAGGCAGGAACGGGGTACTGATTGGGGATTATCAGCCATGATCACATTGAATGGCGGTGCTGGCTCAAAGGGCCGAATGGCCTCCTCCAGCTGCCCCTTAAACTGTTGTCCTCATCTCATCTTTTCTCTTGTCTCGTCCTATTTGTCATTCACAGACCAATGTCCCCAACAGTGTAGCTCTCCACAACACATAATGTACACCACACACAGACCACACACGAGACAGAACACACAGACCCACACAAGACCCACACACAGACCACACACAACCCACAGGACCCACACACAGACCCACACACAGACCCACCACACCCACACAAAACCCCATACTACCCACAGACCCACACAGACCCACACAGACCCACACACAAGAACCACACTCAGACCCAACACCCACGGACCCACACAACCCACACAACGGACACCCACACACAGGACCCCCACCCACAGACCCACACAACGACCCACACACGGACCCACAACACGAGACCCACACCCACCACACACACACACACACACACACACAGACCCACACACAGCAGACCCACACACACACCCACACACAGACCCACACATGGACACAACCCACACACAGACCCACACACACACCCACACACAGACCCACACACCCACACAGACCCACACATGACCCACACATTGACCCACACATGGACCCACACAGACCCTCACATGGACCACACACAGAACCCACAAAATGGGACCCACACATGGACCCGCCACACTCCCACACTGGACACCCACACAGACCCACACACAACACAGACACACACCCACACACAGCACAACAACAGACCACACACAACACCCACACACACAACCTCACACACACACCCACACACGACCCACACAACACACACCCACACACAGACCCAAATGGACACAGACCCACACACTCAACACCCACAACACACATGGAACACACACAGACAACAGACCCACCACAAACACGCTAAACAAACCCACCACCTAGACCCACACAGCACAGACCCACACACGGACCCACACACAGACCCACCACCCACACACACACCCACACACATCACCCACACACCCACACACGGACCCAACACACGGACCCCCACCACACCCCCACACAACGGACCCACACCCGGACCCACACACACACCCACAACACACCCACGACACACACCCACACACACACCACGACCCGACCCACACACGACACCCACACACACACCCACACACGGACCCCACATCGACGAGACCAACACACGGACCCACACACACACACCCCACGACATCGACCCACCCACACAACGGACCCACACATCCACTTGACAAACACCCACCCACACCCACACACAGACCCACACACACACCCACACACGGACCCACACACACACCCACACACACCCACACACACACCCACACACACACCCACACACACACCCACACACGGACCCACACACAGACCCACACACAGACCCACACATGGACACACACACACACTACTTCTCTTGCAGGCGGCCAACACGGACTCACGGGCATGGACCCACACACACGCACCCACACACACACCCACACACACGCCCCACACCCACAGGCACGGAGGCCCAACCCAGCGACAGACACACCCACAAACGGACCCACACACACAGGGGGGCCCCAGCCCACACCCCACACACACAGACCCCCCCTCTCGACCCCACCACTCAAACCCACACACTAGACACACACACACATATCACACTCCCACACACAACACACGGACCCCCACACAGACCCACACACGGACCCACAACCACACACACACACACTCAACCCACACCCACACACACGGACCCACACACACAAACACGGACCCGTCACGACCCACACAACGACCCACACACAGACCCACACACGGACCCACACACAGACCCAAACACGGAGCCACACGACAGCCACACACAATGGACCCACACACACCCAAACACACATCCCACACCCTGACCCACACACAGACACCCACACGGACCCACTACATGGACTCACACACACGACCCACACACGGACCCGCACTTGACCCACACACAACCCACACACACACACACACACGGACCCACACACGACCCACACACATGACCCACACACAGACCCCACACATCACACAAAAAAACCACGGACACACAACGGACACCAACATCACAGGACCCACACACACACACACACACGGACCCACACACACACACACACACGGACCCACACAACGACCCACACACGGACCCCACACACAGACCCACACACTGCCCACACATGGACCCACACACAGACACCACCCACACACAGACCACACACAGACCACCCACACACGGACCCACACCACACACACACCCACAAACAAACAACCACACACACACACCACACAACGGACCCACACACAGACCCACACACGGACCCACACACGGACCCACACATGTGCATCACTCCAGCATCTGCCAGACCTTCAGCTGCCTGAGTTCCTGCAGAACATGACCTGTGACCTGACCTTTGCTGCGAGGTGTAAGATTTTGTAGAGTTGCCGTGACCAGTGTGGACACTGTGGCCTCTGTACAGTGAAGGATGTCCCGGCAACATGAGCTTCATCACCCGAACAATACCCGGAAATGGACGATTCATCAGCAAACAGTGGTGTTGAGTTTAGTTTAGGGGTACAGCATGGAAACAGGCCCATCGACCAGCGACGCCTGCACTCACACTATCCTACACACGCTGGAGACAATTTACAATTTTCACATGGGCCTGTATCCGTGTTGTATCTCTAAACTAAACTATCCCTGGGATTTTCTTGAAGCAGCAGGAGTGTGGGTAATGGGAGACGATACAGACGGGAGGGTGGGTAATCCAATGGGGTGGTAATGTGTGCAGAAAACGGAAGCAGCAGCAATTAGCTGGTGTTTATGCAATGTGCTTGCGTTAACCACACACAGGGTGGGTATCAGTGGAGTCACTGACAGGTGTTTAGAGAAGGGCTTTGTTCCTGCTGTTTACCTGCACCAGGGGCCGAGGGTGCAGCTGACAGATACGAGTGCTGACTCAAGGACCTTGGTGAGGGATGAAACAGGAAGCAGCTGAAACTAACTGTGTATGAGAACAACCGATCGCACACTAGAACATGCAGGAAGGAACTGCAGATGTTGGTTTAAACTGAAGATAGACACGAGAAGCTGGAGTAACTAACTCCACCTTCCCCCACTTCCCCCCCACAACCCCCCCACCTCCCCCACCACCCCAAACCTGCCCCCCTCCACTCAGACAGACAAGAGAGTGAGACAGGGAGAGAGAGACAGACAGACAGATAGAGAGAGAGAGAGGGAGGGAGCTGGCGGGACAGGCAGCATCTCTGGAGGGCAGGACTGGGTGACGTTTCGGGTTGAGACCCTACTCCAGACCGTGGGGGAGGGGGATGTATGGGTGGGTGGCGGTGGGTATGGGTGGGGGGGTAACTTGACGTGGGTGGGTGGGTGGGGGGGTAATGTATGGGTGGGGGGATGTATGGGGGGTGTATGGTGGGGGTAAAATGGTGGGGGTATGTGTATGGGTGGGGGGGGAGAGGGGGGTGTAGGGGGGGGGTGATAAATGGCTGGGGGGTAAATGTATGGGTGGGGGGGTGTATGTGTGGGGTTGGGTATGGGGGGTGTATGGGTGGGGGGGGTGTATGTGTTATGAGGTGGGGGGGTGTATGGGTGGGGGGGTGGGGGGTGGGGAGTGTGGGCATGGGGTAGGTGGGCATGGGTGGTGGGTCATGGGTGTTATGGGTGTGGGGGGGTGTGGGGGGTGGTATGGGAGTGGGGGGGTGTATGGCGGGGGGTTTATGGGGGGTGTAGGAGGTGGCATGGGTTGTGTGGGCAGTTGGTGGGTGGCATGGGTGGGTGGGCATGGGGGGTTAATGGTTGGGGTGGGGGTGTATAGGTGGGGGGTGTATAGGGGGGGTGTATGGAGGGTGGCATGGGTGGGTGGGCATGGGTGGGTGGGCATGGGGCGTTGGGGTGGGGGGGGTATGGGGGGGGGTGTATGGGGGGGGTGTATGGGGTGTGGGTGTATGGGTGAGGTGAATGGGAGGGTGGGCATGGGTGGGTGGGCAACGGGAGGGTGGGCATTGGGGGGGTTTGGGTGGGGGGGTGTATGGGTGGGGGGTGTATAGGTGGGGGGTGTATAGGTGGGGGTGTATGGAGGGTGGGCATGGTGGGTGGGAGGTTTGGGGCATGGGGTGGGGGTGGGGGGGGTGTATGGTGGGGAGGGGTTTAGGTGGGGGGTGTATGGGTGGGGGGTGTATGGGTGGGGGGTGTATAGGTGGGGGTTTGTATGGGTGGGTGGGCATGGGTGGGAGTGGGTGGGGGGTATGGGGGTGGGAGGTATGGTGGGGGGTGTATGGGTGGGGGGTGTATGGGTGGGGGGTTTGTATGGGTGGGGGGTGTATGGGTGGGTGGGCATGGGTGGGAGGTTTGGGTGGGGTTGTATGGGTTGGGTGGGCAATGGGTGCGTGGGCAATGGTGGGAGGGTTGGGTAACCTGGCGTGGGGGGGTGGGGGCCAAGAACAAAGACCATTGGGACCAAATTGAATACATTGTAACGTTATCGCCGCCCTAGACATGGCGACCCTTTGCACACCTCGTTTCCGTCACGCCTCACCGTGACATTCATCATAATCACATATCAGGGAGGGCAAAGTGAAACATGCCACAGATGCTGCCTTACTTGGACAGTCCCTCCACACTCTCATCCCTTGAAATTCCAGTCAATACAAGCCCAGTCGACCCATTCTTTCATCATACATCAGTCCTACCATCCCGGGAATTAACCTGGTGCACTCCCTCAGCAGCAAGAATATCCTTCCTCAAATTAGGAAGGATAATCTGTGAAACGTCACCTATCCATGTTCTCCACAGATGCTGCCTGACCCGCTGAGTTACTCCAGCACTTTGTGCCCTTTTGTGTACAGGAGCACCTGCAGTTCTTTGTTTCCGCATTCTGGGAAACCTCCTCGGCTCCCTCTAAATCCTCCACATGTTTCCGGGAAAGTGATGACCGGAGCAGCACACGATCCTCCAACCGTGGCTGACTCAAAACATTCTAAACCACAACATGACTTCCTGACTCTCAGACTCACTGCCCCAACTGATGAAGCAAAGAGTAGCATATGCCTGACCATGTGTCTGCCTGACCGCTCCACCTCGCTCCCATGGAGCGATGGCCTTTGACTCCACCATCCCTCTACACATCAATGCTGTTAAAGATCTTGCCAATGAAACTATCTGCCTGTTGTTGCTGGTCTAGATCCCACTCTGCACCTCCCCCACTGTCTGTAACTCCACCAATTATGCTACCACCTGCAAACTTACAAACCATCCCATCTACATTTTGATACAGTGTAGAAGCAGGCCCTTCAGCCCAACTTGCCCACACCACCAACATGTCCCATCTACACTAGTCCCACCTGCCTGCGTTTGGCCCCTATCCCTCCAAACCTGTCCTATCCTTGTACCTGTCTAGCTGTTTCTTAAACGTTGGGATAGTCCCAGCCTCAACTACCTCCTCCGGCAGCTTGTTCCATGCACTGACCGCCCTCTGTGTGATGAAAGTTACCCCTTAGATTCCTATGAAATCTTTTCCCTTTCAACTTAAACCTACGATATCACAGATAGTTTTCCATCTCTCTTGTTTTTTAAATAAAGCCATTACATTTGTGTTTTTCCAATCCTCTGGAATGTCTCCAGAATGCAGGGAATGTGACCTGGGCCCAGCCTGGTCTCTCATTGGTATCTGACAGATAGCAGCAACTGACCCTGGCTAATCAATATCTCCTGGGCAATGTTCCTACCGATGTAGAGGTGGTGTGGTCATTGTGGGATCTAGCTACCACCTCTCCCATCTCGCAATGCCCAGTCCCCACTGGTACTGCGTTGGGAGCAACTGCAGGTGCTGGCTTACACTGAAAATGCTGGAGTAACTCAGCGGGACAGGCAGCATCGCTGGAGAGAAGGAACGGGTGACGTTTGTGGTCAGCTGAAGGGTCTCGACCCAAAACATCACCCATTCCATCTCTCCAGCGATGCTGCCTGTCCCGCTGAGTTTCTCCAGCATTTGCCGTCTGTCATCACTGATACTGAATCCGTGTAAAACACTTGGAATGGGATGCAAGCTTTCATCTGTTCAATAAACATCATTCATCCTTGGAACCTGTGCAGAAACTCCTCTCACTTTACACCAGCATTTGTCACCAAAGCAACAGGTGACGCATTCTTCATAAGAAGCCATGTGTGATTATTTTGGTCTTAAGATTGTTTTGGGAAGAAGGTTTCATTGCTGCGGATAAACTGCAGTCCTGCATTGGTCATGAGCTGCATGGCTGCAGGCGGCCCGTGGCAGCGGTGGCATGGAGCACCACCGCATGTGGTCAGCTCCATGGATCACTGCAACACTGGCCCAGTGCATGGGCTGCAATCTGTAGGTCAGACACACACACACACACACACACACACACACAGATACACACACACACACACACACAGATACACACACACACACACACACACACAATGATACACAGATACAACACGCACAATGCACATACACACACACAACACACACACAGATACACACACACACACACAGAAACACACACAGATACACACACATACATACACAGATACACAGATACACACGCACATGCACCACTAACACACCCACACACACACACACGATACACAACACACACACACAACTACACACACACACACAGATACACACACACACACAGAAAAATAAAAAACACACACAGATACAATATAACACATACACACACACACACCGATACCATCATACAACAGATACACACACACACACAGATACACACACACACAGACACACATATACACACACAGATACTCACACCAGATACTACACACAGATACACACACACACACAGACCATTGCACACACACACAGATTTACACACACGATACACACAGATACACACGCACACAGACGCACATACACACACAGATACACACAACAGATACACACACAGATACACTACGCACACGCACACAACACAGATACACACACAGATACACACACACACACACACACACACAGATACACACACAGAGACATACACATGCACACGGCACAGAATCACACACAGAACACACACGCACACAACATACACACACACACACACAACAGATACCACACACACAACCAGATACACATGCACACCGCCCGAAATCAACCCAGATACACACACACACAAACACATGCGCACACATGGACAGTCACGCAAACACACACACGTGAACACACACAGACACATTCTCGCACACACGCACACACGCACACACTCATCCACACACACGTACACACACGTACACACACACACGCATATTCACTCTCTCACACGCACACACTCACTCACCCAGACACACGCATGCACACACATACACCCACACTCATATAAACACATACACAGGCACATACTTTCACGTACTCGATCACACACATACACACTTACTCGCTACATTTTCACACACTCAACAACTGTTGCAGTGCGTGCAGGCCTGTCCCATATCAGGGAGTGCTGGGAATGTGAGGAATGGCAGTAATTCCAACAACTGAATGGAATGTGAAGGAATGGGATTTGAGACAACTCATTTTCACGTGTGCTTTCTGTGTGAAATTCCAGACCTTCAAGTGATCCGGAACCCAGGCCTGTGGATTTTCCATCGCTTACAACTAGGCTCCTCAGTGATCATTTATGTACAAACTTTGTAAAACTCGAGGCAGTCATTGTTAGGACTCACATAACTGAGACATCCCAGAATAGAGCTGGCTCCTACTGCAATGGTTAACACATGAGGTTGTAGAAACTGGGCAGTCCATAGAACAGTACAGCAATCAGACTTTACTGGACTATATCTTGCACTAAACGTTAATCCCTTCATCCTGTATCTGTACACTGTGATGCTGGAGTAACTCAGTGGGACAGGCAGCATCTCTGGAGAGAGGAATGGGTGACGTTTGAGGTTGAGAACAGTCACTCGACCCGAAACGTCCACCCATTCCTTCTCTCCAGAGATGCTGCCTGTCCCGTTGAGTTACTCCAGCATTTTGTGTCTATCTTTGGTGTAAAGCAGCATCTGCAGTTTCCTCCGCACACATCTGTACACTGTGGACCTTAAATTATAATCATGTACAACCTTTTTGCTGACTGATAGCGTGTAACAAGAGGTTTTTTCACTGTACCTCCGGGGGATGATGACAGAAGCCTCCTCGTGGCGATCGCCGGACACCACGACACGATGCACTCTGTGACCGGGTCAGGTCAACATGTTTGATGATGAATGAAGCCAACAGTGAGCTCTGGCATCGTCTAACACACGAGTCGAATGAACTGTACCTCGCACACGTGATAATAATGAACCAAACTAAACTAAAAGAGGCCCTTCAGCCCACAATGTCCATGCTATGTACATTATGCCAAGGTAAACTAATCTCCTCTGCTGCACATGACCCATACCCTCCATTCCCTGCATATCCACGTGTCCATCAACACCACTATGGTATCTGCCTCCACCATCACCCCTGGCAGCGCCTTCCACCCACCCACCACCCTTTGTGTAAAAACATTTGCTCCACAAATCTCCTTTAAACTTTTCCCCTCTCACCTTAAAGCTGTGCCCTCTAGTATTTTAATTTTTTCATTCCGGGTAAAAGGTTGTGACTGTTCTAAAAAAAAAAAAAAATACCCCCCTGTCTCATAATAGGCCTTTCATAATGCAAGTCTGTCCATCCTCTCCCTGTAGCAAACACCCTCTAAATCCAGGCAACATTCTGGCCAACGTCTTTCCAAAGCCCCCACATCCTGCAACAGGGCGACCAGAACGGCAATAAACTCCAAATGCAGACTGACCAAAGAGACCGATAGTCATCGGGTCATGCAGCACTGAACCAGGCCCTTCAGCCCAACTATTCATGCTGACCTGGTTGACCCATCTAAACTACTCCCATTTCCCACCTTTGGGGCCCATATCCCGCTACACCTGTCCTATCCATGTACCTGTCCAAGTGCCATTTAAATACAGTTTATAATCCCTGCCTCAACTACCTCCTCTGGCAGCTCGTTCCACACACCCACCGCCTGACACTTGTCCTCAATGCCCTGCCCAATAAAGCGTACACCTTCCTTTCCACGCTGTCGACTTGTGCGCCACTTGTGAGGAGCTAGGGACTTGGATCCCAAGATTCCTCTGTGCATCGATGCTGTGAGATGGGTCTTGACATCAACCCTATACCTTCCCCTTATATTCAACATCTCAAAGTGCAACACCTCACACTTGCTCAGATTAAATTCCATTTGCCATTTTGCCTTCAACTCATTTATACTTGCCACGTTCCTCACAGACCAGCATTCCCTGGTGTGGATCGGATGGAGCTTTGGAACAGGAATTCTTCACAGGAGTTCATGCGCTACCTGCGCCCAACTAACATTCACTAATTCCTCTCCCAGGAATGATACAGAGCCGTCTCCCACAACATTCCCTGGTTTGAGGCAGAGTTTCACTGCACGAGATGAGAAGATCATGTTTTTGAGAGCAATTTACTCCACAGAACAGGGCCAATTGATCTTGTTATGGAACAAAGGGGTTCAAATCGTCAGCAAGAGCATCAGACTGTTCTGCCTGTTATCTGGCTCTGAGCTGAGGCTCTGACAATTGGCTGGCTTTAAAACAACTTTAAGAAGTGCCAGCTATTGCAAGTGAACATCTACATTATCCATTCTCTGATTACAGGTGGTGATTATTGCAGCACTGTGTAACAAGTGGCAGCATTAACGGGTGAATTTACTGTGCAGTCCGTGCCTTGTCTGAGCTATCGAACAGACAGTCAGTAAATCATAATATTCATTGGACTCTATTGGACTTTATCTGCACTAAACATTAATATCCCTTTATCCTGTCCCTGTTCACTTCTGTACACAATCATGTATTGGCTTTCAGCTGACTGGTTAGCACACATTTAGTGAGAGATACAGCATGGAAACAGTCCCTTCAGCCCAGCGAGTCTGCACTTTTTCAGCGACCCCTGCACACTAACACTATCCTACACAACACTAGGGACAATTTTACAATTTTTACCGAAGCCAATTAACCTAACACACCTGCACGTCTTTTGGAGTGTGGGAGGAAACCGGAGCACCCGTCGAAATCCCATGCAGATCACAGGAGAACGTACAAACTCCGTACAGACAGTACCTGTAGTCAGGTTGGAACCCGGGTCTCTGCGCTGTGAGCAGCAGCTCTACCGCACGCCACTGTGCCAGCCCAAATCCTAAAAAGCTTTTCACTGTAATCTCGGTACAGGTGACATAAAAACTCAACATCCAACTCTGCAGCTACGCAGATTTTAAATGGAATCCGATGACCAGACTGACAATAACATCAAACCGAAGGTAGACACTAAATGCTGGAGTCACTCAGCCGGTCCAGGCAGTATCTTTGGAGAGAAGAATGGGTGATGTTTTGTGTCGAGCCCTTCTTCAGGCTTGACATCAAATCTCCAGCTGCCCGCATGTGATTGACGAGATACAAACAGGAAACTGAAACAGAGTTGATTTATTGATTAATGACAGATTCCTGCAGCTTAAAACTGTTCAAAAGCAACATATATTGTACGTAGAAGTGAACGATGTCTGAACCTGGACCTTACCCAACCTCTGTGGAACGAGCTGCCAGAGGACGTAGGGACTATACATCTAAAAGACACCTGGACAGGTACATGGGTAGGACAGGTTTAGAGGGATATGGGCCAGACATGGTGAATAGAACTAGCTTAGATGGGCATATGGGTTGGCATGGACGCTGGGCCGAAAGGCCTGTTTTCCCGTGCTATCCTGTCCCCGACTATCCGTGATGCTGTATTGAAGAGCTTGTGAAGGCAGGAAAATGGGTTTAAGAGGCAGAGAGCAGCCATGATTGAAGTGGCGCTGGATGGGCTGAATGGCCTAAATTCTAACGCCTATAACTTGTGAAGGTGTGAAGTGTGGGGAACAGGAGGTGGTGTGAGAGAGGAATTATTGTAGTGATGGCAATGGCGTAGTGTGAACATGGAGCTGAGCCTCTGCCGGTCCCTGCCGACCAGGAGAGCCACACACTGCTGTCCTGGGGGACGGAGACTGTCTGCAGGGCCCCAGCCCAGGGGCAACACCCCCCACACGTGTGCCCCCCCCCCCCTCCCCAAGAGGAGAGGGCAGTGGAGGTAACCTGCCTGCCTCCAAACTATCAGTGTTGCGCGCGCACACACACACACACACTACACACACACACAACCCAACACCCGCACCCCCCCCCCCCCCCCACACACCGCCCCCCCCCCCAAACCCCCACCCCACCCCCCTCACCCCCCCCCCCCCCCCACACCCCCCCACACACACACACACACACCCCCCCCACACACACCACACCCACACAACCCACACACACCCCCCCACCCCCCCACCCCCCCCCCCCCTCACCCCACACCCCCCCCCCCACACACCCCACCACACACATCCACCCCACCCCCCCCACACCAATCAATCACACCCCCTCCCCCCCCCACACACACACACCACACACACACACTCACCACCCCCCCCCACACACACACACACACCCACACCCCCACCACACAACACACCCACACACACCACACACCCCACCCACACACAACACACCACCCCACACACACCTCCCCACACACACACACACCCCACACCCCACACACACACACACCCAACACCCCCACACACACACACCCCACAACCCACCCCACACCCCCACCCCACACACCACCCCCACACACACACCCTACACCCCCCCCACACACACACACACAACCCCCCACACCACACACCCCACCCCACACACACACCCCACACCCCCCCCCCGACACCCACACACACACACCCCCACACCCCCCCACACACCATACACACACCCACACACACACCAAAGAACCCCACACCCCACCCCACACCCCCACTACACATACACACTCACACACCCCACACCTACACACACACACACCACACACACACACACACACCTACACTCACACACATACACACACACACACACCCACACACACACTCACACACACAACACACACACACACACACACACACACACACAACACACACACACACACACCACACACACACACACACACACACACAGTCACGAACTGTAGACAGAGTTTCATTAAGAATGAAACGTCACCCATCCACATCGAGGGCCCTGAGTGGGACTGTTGTTCATCTGCCACACGCCAGTGCATGGTGTTAAACACTGACCCCCACCTCTCCTCACTCTGGCTCTATGCAGATCCACAGCGTGCAAGGACTGTGTGAAACGTCACCTATCCATGTTCTCCACAGATGCTGCCACTTTATTAATTTATTAATTAATGTGTGTATTTAAGTATATAACTACTATGTTCTGTTGTGCTATGCAAAGAAAGAATTTCATTGTCCTGTCAGGGACACATGACAATAAACTCTTTTGACTTGACTTGACCCGCTGAGTTTCTCCAGCACTCTGTGTCTGTCTTCACTAATGGGCTCACAACTCTGGCCGTGAAGCCGATCATTTTATCTCCCCTGATAGTCTTGCTCTCTAGATCTGGACCAAACCTCCTCCAAGCGCGTGACTCACAGCCACTGATTTATGACTTTCTCAGAAAAAATGCACGGATGGAAGTCAATCCTCTAAACACAGATAGAAACGGAATGTGAATGATTCCTGCATTGGCAGCCTCACGCACGCCATACACGCGTGGTGCCCCTCCACATGCCCAAACACGCACACACGTGTGCATTGCATGAAGTCACTGTGTACATGCACATGCGTGCACTCACATGCATGCAATCCGAGAGGTCACTGCAAACATGCACACGCGTGTACTGTGGTAGGGGTCACTGTTCACACACGCACACATGTACACTGCGGGAGGTCACTGTGTACATGGCCATGAACCTTGACAGGAATTTCCTCTTCCTTCCTGAAGAAAGACGTGCATTGTGATAGCACCTGCCACATCCTCACGACATCCTTCCAGATGATGCAGTTTGTGCAGCACTGGTGTCTCTGTATTGCACGAAGCTCCTATAAAGTGTTATTGGTGAAGTTGGTGCCTCTGTGCTCTGCTCCGACCAGCCACAGGGAAGCTGGTGCCATAAGATGTGATGGTTTGTGTTAATGGTCACAAGCTCACACAGTGTGGGGACGGCGCTTGGCCCCGTCAGTCTGCAACATTCGCTCAGCCACCTTCAGCCTTCCTGCCTCAGGCTCACCTCCTGCAGCCGACCTTCTTCTCACCGGCATTTATCCAGCTCCTCCCCGGTTCCCGGTGTCCGGGGCCAGCAGGGGCCCCGGTGGGAGAGCCGATGCCGGGAACCAGAGAGCGGTCCTGAACTGATTGGATTTTGCTGACTTTACCTTGCACTAAACGTTAATCCCTCATCATGTATCTGTGCAGTGTGAATGGGTCAATGTAATCATGTGTTGTCTTTCCGCTGACTGGTTAGCACGCAACAGAAGCTTCTCACTGTACCTCGGTACACGTGACAAGAAACTAAACTCAACTTCTAATCAAGAATCTGTCAATCTCCGCCTTAAAATGAACCAACTGCCTTGTCTGCATAGACTCAGTGGCATTCACCGTCCTTCGGCTAAAGAGATTCCTCCTCAGCTCCTTTCTGAAACGTAGGTCAGGCACAAAAAGCAGCTGGTTCACGGACCGCTGTGCACTGTATGTGTACACTGTAACATGTATGTGTACACTGTTTTTTTTTTGCCCAAAAATGATTTCATCAGTTATTGACAATAATAGTTACAGTACCATATAAAACAACACAAAACCCACCACCATAATACAAGTCAAACAAATATGACCTCCTGTACACCGATATGCCCATCCTTAATGAGGACGACCTGCACCCCACACGGTGAGCGTGGACAGCGTGTAGCCTCTCCCACGTACCACCCTGGCGCGGACATCCTGGTGTAACGTGTATGTTGTGCTCACTGTGAATGGCTGGATTGTAATCATGTATAGTCATTCCACTGACTGGTTAGGCACGCAACAAAAGCTTTTCACTGTACCTCGGTACACGGGACGATAATAAACTTTCAAATCAACATCAGAACACAGGACCAAGCCCCTCCCCCTGCACTCGTCTCCCATCCCCAGTCACACATTACCTGTTATTCCCCCCTCTTGCCCCTCCCCCTGTCTGTCCCCATCCCACCCATGCTCCCCATCTCCCCAGCGTCTCACCCTCAGTTCACGATCCCTCAATCTTCAACAGAGCTGAGCGTGGAATCCCAGTGTGGATCGTACGTGCTTGGTCTCTGTATGGGGGTCGGGGGTTATGGGGAGAAGGCAGGAGAATGAGAGGGAGAGATAGATCGGCCATGATTGAATGGCGGAGTAGAGTTGATGGGCCGAATAGCCTAATTCTGCTCCTATCACATGACCTCTATTGGCCAGTCCGGGGCCTCTGATAGTGGATTAAATATCACCAATGACAGTACGAACACCATTCACCGAGACCTCCCTCCAGTCCCTGAATGAATTGTGTGCGAGCTGCTGTACAGGACGTGTGTTGGGAACAGCACTGTGTACACGTGGCTGTGGTAACTGTGTACATACTTGCCATTTTACAAATACTCCACTGCTGCAGCGATTAGTGGAATGCTGCAGACTTGACAACAAATAGTTGGGGAGAATCCCGGCCACGCAGATAATTCTGATAAAGGGAACATAGATAAAACAGACCAGATACTTAACCCTTTGCAACCCAGAGTGAAAGCAGCAAGTGTGTGATCTACAGACAAAGTGCGGCACGGGGGCGCAGCGGTAGAGCTGCTGCCTCACAGCGCCGGAGACCCGGGTTTGATCCTGACTACTGGTGCTGTCTGTACGGAGTTTGTACGTTCTCCCCGTGACCTGCGTGGGTTTTCTCCGGGTGCTCCGGTTTCCTCCAACACTTGAGAAGTAATGGTCTGTCGGTTAATTGGCTTCGGTAAAAATTGTAAATTGTCTCTAGTGTGTTGGAGAATGCTGGTGTACGGGAATCGCTGGTCGGCACGGACCCGGTGGGCCGAAGGGCCTGTTTCCGCGCTGTATCACTAAAGTCTAAATAAATCCAGCAACAGTGGTCTTTCAGGCCCAGGTTCAGAGAAGGGAGCGGGCCTGGTCCTTCACTGGTCCCTCAAAATTCCACCCTCTTACTCGTCCAGACGCACGCAGCTGCAGATGCTGGAGTCTGGAGAACATGGATAGGTGACGTTTCACGGAGGGCTGGAGTAACTCAACGGGTCACACCTCCTGCAGCTTCCACTCCTCCCCTAGACGTGGCCTGGACGTTCTCAAGGGGTGAGGATTCCATCAATTGATGGGCTGCTCTGTGCGGAGGAATCTTCTCTCGGGAGTTGCAAATGGCCGAACGTTTATTGAGACTGGAGCTGTCAAGTGCCCAGCCTCAGGGTGCACTGCACAGACCTACATCCTCCGGTCTGAACCTTGCATCGCAATGAGTTCAGCTCAACCATCCAATGACCAGTATTGTCCAGTACGAGGCCCCATCTCCTGCCCCGACTCCATAGAGCAGTTACGGTCTCACCAACACCATGTACACGGGGAGTAACAGGTAGAGGTGGGGCCGGGGGAAGGGTTATGGTGAAGGGGAGGGAATGACCAATATGCCGCTACTATTTCCTGGGCTTCTTGTTAGGTTCAGACAAGGTTCTTGTGGCTCCTTGTACAAGGCCGATGCGTCTGCAACGCCCAACATTTCCACTCCTCTAACTATGGAATAAAGAAACAGCTCCAAGTGAGGCCTTGGAGTGGAAGCAAGATCAGACAACAGTGTCTCCAGGTGTGGTCTCCAGAGGTGACTTGGTTAGGTTGGGTGAGTGGGCAGATCCATGGCAGTTGGAGTATAATGTGAATAAATGTGAGGTTATCCACTTTGGTGGCAAGAGCAGGAAGGCAGATTATTATCTGAATGGTGTCAGATGAGGAAAAGGGGAGGCGCAATGAGACCTGAGTGTGCTTGTACATCAGTCACTGAAAGTAAGCTTGCAGGTACAGCAGGCAGTGAAGAAAGCCAATGGCATGTTGGCCTTCATTGCAAGATGATTTGAGTTTAGGAGCAAGGAGGTCCTACTTACAGTTGTACAGGGCCCTGGTGCATTTTTGGTCCCCTAATTTGAGGAAGGATATTATTACTATTGAGGAAGTGCAGCGTAGGTTCACCAGGTTAATTCCCAGGATGGTGGGACTGTCATATGGTGAAAGAATGGATTGACTGGGCTTGTATTCATTGGAATTTAGAAGGATGAGAGGGGATCTTATAGAAACATATAAAATTCTTAAGGGATTGGACACGGCTAGAGGCAGGAAAAATGTTCCCGATGTTGGGGGAGTCCAGAACCAGGGGTCACAGTTTAAGAATAAGGGGTGGTAGGCCATTTAGGACTGAGATGAGGAAAAACAAGTTCACCCAGAGAGTTGCGAATCTGTGGAATTCTCTGCCACAGAAGGCAGTGGAGGCCAATTCACTGGATGTTTTCAAGAGAGAGTTAGATTTAGGGCTGAAAGAATCAAGGGATATTGGGAAAAAGCAGGAACGGGGTACTGATTCTGGATGATCATATTGAATGATGGTGTTGGCTCGATGGGCCGAATGGCCTGCTCCTGCACCTATTTTTCTATGTTTCTATCAAAGCCTTGGACAATCCCAGCCGTTCCTTCCTATCTCCAGCCCTGCCCTTTGGTTTTACTGCACCAAGAACTACAAGCTGGGCCAATCTATCCCTTGAAACATTTTCCTCACTTTTCTCACGCTAAACTCTGAAAACACACAGAGCGTTATTGCTGCAGAAGATATTTATAATTTGGAAGCAGAAAAGGACATGAGGTCCTTGGAGAAGGCAGGGTATGTGAGGAATCGCTGTGCACTCTCTCCCCACTGCATCACTCTCCCGCTGAGTCCAACCACCCAATGAGCCAGAGCCAAGGATCAGTTCTTCATCTACACCCAATGGTCGAGAGCAGAAGGTTGCCTGGATAGAGTGGATGGGGAGAGGATGTTTCCACTATAGATAATAGACAATAGGTGCAGGAGTAGGCCATCCGGCCCTTCGAGCCAGCACCGCCATTCACTGTGAACATGGTTGATCGTCCCCAATCAGTACCCCATTCCTGCCTTCAACAATACTCCAGGCAGCTGTGGAGGGCAAGTCAATGGATATTGTTTAAGGCAGAGGTTGACAGATTCTTGATTAGTACGGGATTTGGGGAGAAGGCAAGAGAATGGGGTTGAGAGGGAGAGATAGATCAGCCATGATTAAATGGTGGAGTTGACTCGATGGGCCGAATGGCCTAATTCTGCTCCTAGAACTTATGAATTTATAAATAATTGTGAGCATGAAGTTTCTCAACATCACTGCCCGTGGCAGCTGGAAACTATTTATGAAGCAACTTGTTTGCCAAGAGGACAAATGAAATCAAACCAGTTCCACTACAACACAGGAGCATGTTAGACACGTGCGTTAGATTTTCCTATAAAAACAATATATTTCAGGGTGGCACAGCGGTAGAGTTGCTGCCTCACAGCGTCAGAGACCTGTGCTCGATCTGGACTATGGCTGCTGTCTGTATGGAGTTTTCCTGTTCTCCCCGTGACCTCATGGGCTTTCACCTCCAATTGAAAAAGTTGCCTCCGAGGTCCCTCTTAAATCTCTCCCCTCTCACCTTATGCCTACAGCCTCTAGTTTTAGAATTCTCTACCAGGGGGAGAGGACTGTGAACATTCACTTTATCCATGCCCCTCATGATCCTGTACACTTCTATAAAGTCATCCCTCAACATCGTAAACCCTGCCAGCCTATACAACCTGTAACAGCCTGTATCCCTGAAATATCCTGGTGATTCTCTTCCCCATCCTTTCTAACTTCTCACTTCAGTTCAGTTTAGTTTATTGTCACGTGTACCGAGGTACAGTGAAAAGCTTTTGTTGTGGGCTAGCCACTCAGCAGAAAGACTACACTTGATTACAATCGAGCCATTCACAGTGTACAGATAGACGTAACTAAGGAATGAACCAGGAGCTGCGGTACTTTGGACGATGTCTCTCGTCTGTGGAGGGGATGGTCAGACACAGAGTGGCACGGTGGCGCAGCGGTAGAGTTGCTGCTTGACTGCACCAGGAATCCGGGTTCAATCCTGACTACAGGTGCTGTCTCTACGGAGTTTGCACGTTCTCCCCGTGACCCACGTGGGTTTTCTCTGAGATCTTGGTTTCCTCCCACACTCCAAAGACATACAGGTTTGTAGGTTAATCGGCTCGGTATAAATGTAAATTGTCCCTAGTGTGTGTAGGATAGTGCTAGTGTGCGGGGTGACTGGTCGGTGCGGACTCAGTGGGCCGAAGGGCCTGTCTTCATGCTGTATCTCTGAACTAAATAAAACTATGTATCAGTGTGAAGAAGGGTCTCAACCCGAAACTTCACTCATTCCTTCTCTCCAGAGATGCTGCCTATACTCTGAGATACTCCAGCATTTTGTGTCTATCTTCGGTTTAAAGCAGCACCTGCAGTTCCTTCCTGCACATGTCATCTGTTCAGTTCCCTCCAAAGGTGCATCCTGACCTGTTGTGTTACTTCAACAAATTGTTTTGGTTCCTGCAATTTAATTCTGCATTCTCTACACAATAGCAGATTCCCATCCAGAACCACTCCGTAAATCTGCCTGTGATCTACAGTTCCACACCTCATAAACCAGGCAACTCTATAGCCTTTCCTGCTTTATAAATGCTAATGAATTAATTGTTCATCTTAATTGGTCAGCTCGGCACCCTCTTGTGCAGCTGTGGAATGAGCAACCCGTCAGCAGTCCCTGAATGCAGAAAGCTATTGTTATTGGAATGGGAGACACTGAGTCATATTAGCATAGTTTTAGAGATACGACGTGGAAACAGGTCCTTCGGCCCATCAAGTCCATGCCAGCCGGCGATCACCCATACACTATCCAACACACTCGGGATGTGGGAGGAAACCGGAGCACCCGGTTCTTAGATTATGAACCATGTGACAGGAAAAGAGGGAATGCCCGGGGTAAAAATGAGAAGTTTTCCAGATCAGCCACAGGTTCCCCTTTTACTTTCGGTATCTGTTTTACTTTCCATTCTCTTCACATGGGGATTACACTGAATGACGTTCCATGTAATCCAGGCTGTGCTGGCACATGTGCACAGGGAGGAAAATGGATAGTTTAGTTCAGAGACACAGCACGGAAACAGACCCTTCGGCCCACCGAGTCCATGCTGACCATTGATGACCCACTCACACCAGTTCTATCTTATGCCACTTTCTTCCACAACGAGACCTGGGTTTGGTCCTTGTACATCAGTCACTCAAAGTGAGCATGCAGGTATAGCAGGCAGTGACGAAAGCTATTGGCATGTTGGCCTTCATTGCGAGAGAATTTGAGTTTAGGAGCAAGAAGGTCCTATTGCAGTTGTACAGGGCCCTGGTGAGACTGCACCTGGAGTATTGTGCGCAATTTTGGTCTCCTAATTTGAGGAATAACTTTATTGCTATTGAGGGAGTGCAGCGTAGGTTCACCAGGTTAATTCCCGGGATGTCGGGCCTGACATATGATGACAGAATGGATCGACTGGGCTTGTATTCACTGGAATTTAGGATGAGAGGGTATCAATTCTTAAAGGATTGTACAGGCTAGATGCAGGAAAAATGTGAGGCCTAAAGGAATCAAGGGATATGGGGAGAAAGCAGGAACTGGGTACTGATTTTAGATGATCAGCCATGACCACATTGAATGGCAATGCTGGCTCGAAGGGCCAAATGGCCTACTCCTGCCACTGTGTTTCTATGTTTCCAACTGTGTTATAGAGGCTTAGAGTGATATGGCGTGCAAACAGGCCCTTCAGCCCAACCTGCCCACACCGACCAACATGTCCCACCTGCACTAGTCCCACCTGCCCGCGTTTGGCCTATATCCCTCTAAACCTGTCCAATCCATGTACCTGTCTAACTGTTTCTTAAATGTTGGGAGTCCCTGTCTCAACTACCTCTTCTGGCAGCTTGTGTGAAAATGTTACCCCTCAGATTCAAATTTAATCTCAGTATGCCCTCTGGTCCTCAATTCCCCTACCCTGGGCAAGAGATTCTGTGTGTCTACCCGATCTATTCCTCTCATGATTTTATACGCCTCTATAAGATCTCCCCTCATCCACCAAGGAATAGTCCCAGCCCTCCTAACCCCTCCCTGTAGCTCACACCCTCTAGTCCCAGCAACATCCTCATAAATCTTCCCTGTACCTTTTCCAGTTTGACAACATCTTTCCTATAACTTGGTGCCCAGAACTGAACACAATACTGTAAATGTTGTCTCACCAACATCGTGTACGACTGCAATATGACCTCCCAACTTCTAGACTCAATACTGTTATCCAGTTAACAGATGTCTGTGAAGATCAACATGGCAGCAGTGGCGTGTGGATGGTGATCTACAAACAGCAAGGTGTACCGTGGGTCACGGGATTCTCAGCACAATGGCAGAGACAAGAGAAGAGAGTCCTTGTGTTGAGACCCAGTACATTGTTACAAACTCTGGTCAAGTCCCGGCCTTGTGTCCTGAATGTGACCATGATTAGATCACGCCCAGAACACTCTGTCCATTCCCGTCCCCCATTGTGATGGAGACCCTGGCACTGGGGTGCAGAGGAGCTGAACATGGAGAAAGGAACTGCAGATGCTGGTTTAAACCAAAGATAGGCACAAAAAGCTGGAGTAACTCAGCGGGACAGGCAGCATCTCTGGAGTAACTCAGCAGGACAGGCAGCATCTTTGGAGAGTAGGAATGGGTAACGTTTTGGGTCGATCTGTGTGCCTATCTTCAGCTGCATGTGGTGAGAATGGCCGGTCATTATTGGCAACAACCGATATCCTTCGCTCCTTAGCAGCATCTAAGGAGCGAAGGAGATAGGCGACGTTTCGGGTCGAGACCCTTCTTCAGACTGGTCAGGGATCAGGGAAACGAGAGATATAGACGGTGATGTGGCGAGATAAGGAACAATGAGTGAAAGATATGCAAAAAAGTATCGGTGATAAAAGGGAACAAGCCATTGTAAGCTGTTTGTGGTGTGAAAATGAGAAGCTGGTGCGACTAGGGTGGGGGAGAGATAGAGATAGAGGGAATGCCAGGGCCCGAGGGCTGAGGGAGAGGTGGGAAAGGGGAGGAGACAGCAAGGGTTAACAGAATTGAGAAAAATTCAATATTCAAGCCCAAAGGATGCAGACTCCCCAAGCGGAATATGAGGTGCTGTTCCTCCAGCTTGCGGTGTTGCTCACTCTGGCCGTGGAGGAGGCCCAGGACCGAGAGGTCGGATGTGGAATGGGAGGGGGAGTTGAAGTGCTGAGCCACCGGGAGGTCGGGTTGGTTATTGCGGACCGAGCGGAGGTGTTCGGCGAAGCGATCGCCAAGCCTCCGCTTGGTCTCACCGATATAGATCATCTGGCATCTGAAGCAGCGGATGCAGTAGATGAGGTTGGAGGAGGTGCAGGTGAACCTCTGTCGGACCTGGAAGGACTGCTTGGGTCCCTGAAAGGAGTGGAGGGGGGAGGTGAAGGGACAAGTCCTAAACCAGAGTTTGTGATCAGACGAGGTGCCAGGGGGTCACAGTCACAAACATCTGGAATAAATCCACATGTTGGCCAGACGATTGGGCAGGGGTGTGACATGTGAAAGAGAGACAAAGGTTTTTCACTGCACCTCGGTACACGTGACAATAAACTACACTCAAGAGGTTTCCTGAAAGCTGCTTCTTTCTTGCAGCCATCAGGCTATTAAATACTACAACCTCCAAATTAGCTCTGAACTACATAGACCTGGGGGAATTACTATTAGCTGTTTATTTCTCTGTTTGAGATATATATACATACGAAGACCACCTACCCCTCAGCCAACAATGCACCTTTGTGGGCTCCAACTTTCCTTCATCATCATTGCTTTTTGCATATCTTGCATTGATTTGTTCTATGTGCCATCTACAACTCCACGTTTCCTCTTCCCTGTCTCTCAACCCTAAACGTCACCCGTTCCTTCTCTCCAGAGACCCGTTCCTGTCCCGCTGTTTCTCCAGCGTTTTGTGTCTATCTTCTCATAGGCAACGTTGTGTCCAGAAACCCTTTCATAATCTCCTCCAGGCATCAGTGAGGAATTGTGCAGGAAGGAACTGCAGATGCCGGGTTAAACCGAAGATAGACACAAAAAGCTGAAGTAACTCAGCGGGACAGGCAGCATCAATGGAGAGAAGGATGGTTCAGTGAGGAATTTATGAGTTATTAGACAACCCGTCGGGTCCCCGTTGTGACGCCAGAGATCCTTGAGACGTTCAATTATTTCAAATTCCGTCGCTTCATTCCTTGTGGGTGTGACGCTGCTGTGCCCGGCAACCCTCCCCCAACTGCGCACACGCGGATCCCGCGCCCAGCAAGTGGGAGTGCACCGCGCACACGTGACTGCCACGTTGAAACTTGTCCCATTGACAGTATAAATTCCATTAAAGTTTATATACTTCAAAAAATATAACAAAACTTGATACTGCACACCTAAAATCGTTGTGTTGTCCTGTGCCGTTTTGGCTGTATTTCGGTAACATACACACATACATGCACACATACATACATGCAGACATACATACATGCACACATACATACACACACACACACACACACACATACATACACACATGCTATGGGCCCTATGGGCCGAAGGGACTGGTTCCAGAGGGCTAGTATGGACATTATGGGCTGAATGCATTCTTGGACTGGCAGCTCAGTCACTCAGGCATGGTGAGCTGGCAGCTTAGTCACTCAGGCCTGGTGGGCTGGCAGCTCAGTCACTCAGGCCTGGTGGGCTGGCAACTCAATAACTGCCAGAAATTCTGCCCAGAATAGGTGAGAGACTCTATGAGAGAGAAGGGGGAGAGGGTGGAGAATCAATGTTGTTCATTTTTCATCTTTTTCTGCAGATCACAGCAATGAAGGAGAAAAGTCTATCCTGGCCTGGATCTCACAGGGAGAAAATGAAGGGAGGGAGAAAAATACTGGGGTGAGGTTGAATACTTGCAGGGGGAATACTTACTGATGGGCCGAAGGGACTCCTGGGCTAGTACAGGCCTGATGGGCCGAAGGAGCTCTTTAAAACAAAAAGAGTGAAATCTCAGTGAAAGGTACTTTTTCTTGACTTTTCCTAGCCTGGCACAGGCCTTTTGGGCCAAAATGCTCCTCCTCGGCTAATATGGGCATTCTGGGCAAAAGCGACTGGTTTCTCGGCTAATAGGGGCGTTGTGGGCCGAAATTAGTGGTTTCAGGCAGGCCAAACAACTCATTTCATTTCATTTCCAATTGCATTGCAGTTTCAAGCACAGGGCAGACTGAATAACTGATTGCATTTTCATTTCACTTCCATTGTCATTGCAGTTTCAAGCACAGGGCAGGCCAAGCCAAACAGCTGATTGCATTTTCACTTAATTCCCATTGACATTGCACTTTCAAGCACAGGGCATGCCCAAGCCAAACAGCTGATTGCATTTTCACTTCATTTCCATTGCCATTGCCGTTTCAAGCACAGGGCAGGCCAAACAATTCATTTCATTTTCATTAAGGGCTAACAAATCATTTATTCAAGTACATTGCATACTCACAATGTTCTGTAGTTTCCCAGATCAGACAGAGAGTTGTGACCTCTCCCTCGCTATCTTGCAGACGGACCACACTTCCGGGTTTTATAGTCCCTCCCCCTCCCACCAGAAGGGGCGTGGCCTTCATGGCGGAGATTGACAGGAGAGAGAATCTCAAGATTTTTTAAACACTAATAAGTCTTTTATTTTTAATCGATGGGAAAAATCCTCGGGGCCTGCACTGCGGAGGAGGACTCTGAGTAAGATAGTCAAAAAGTCACAGCCATATATGGTGGCTTTTTGTCTAAAATCAAAGCACAGTGCATCAGGAAGTGGTCAAGATGAGACTTTTGATTGTATATACATATATTATTTGGAAGGATCAAAGGCAAAGATTGGATTTAGCTGTCGAATATTCTCAACGTTTTTTGAAAGTAGAATCTACAGTTGAAACAAACATAGGGAAGATCAACTTGTTTTCTACGGTCATGTTATTTCTAAATACTGGGTTGGACGATATCTTGGTGTTAGCCTGCCTTGATTGGTCCTGTGATGTGCTGGCTGATTGGAGATTGAATGGAAACACACAACTTGTAGTCTGATTGTCGATACTCATTCCATTCCAGTCTGTAATCCTGCAATGACACGCTTGCGATTCCATCAGCGAGGCTACATTGAGTTTTACCAGAGATTACAACCAGAATCCCTCCCGATTATGACTGTGCCAATCTGAGCAAAGCACTATTTTACTTCTCATCAGCTGATGCTCACGACACAGACAGAGACTTTGTGGATTCAACCATCTTCTGGCATTGGTGCTGCCAGTTTCCATGGAGCTAAAAATGCTTGAGAAGGTGGAGCTTCACCCTCTGGTTTCTTTCCACCTCGCGCCCCCATGGGTCAGTAGTCCAGTGTTGCTGGGACTGGTTCTTCCTCCCTACTGCCCCCATGTTGAGATCCAAGTGAGCCTGATCCAAGGAGAGTGATGCCCCCTCGATACTTGGTGGAGGTGGTCTCTGGTTTAGAGGGAGCAGTTATTGCCACAGAAACACTCTCTGGATCAGCATGGAGTGGGCCCAATCCTCACTGCGCAATGAGATTCCAAAGTGATGCAGAAAGCTGAATGGGCAATTTATATTTATTTCTGCCACCTTCCAATAATTTAAACACAGACAGTATTAGAGGACCTCATATTTCACTTGGGCAGCTTACAACCCAGCTGTACGAATATTGATTTCTCTAACTTCTGTTAACCATTCCGGTTCCGAATAAATTTCAAGACCCTCCTCTTTGTCTACAAGGCCCTCAATGGGCTTGCCCCCACCTACATTAAAAGTCTTCTCACCCACTACACCACCTCCAGGTCCCTCAGATCAGCCGACTTGGGGTTGCTGACTGTCCCGCAGTCTAGGCATCAGCTCAGGGGCGACCGTGCCTTTGCGCTCGCAGCTCCTAGACTGTGGAACAGCATCCCCCTCCCCATTCATTGGTGGGGATAGATAGACACAAAAAGCTGGCGTAACTCAGCGGGACAAACAGCATGTCTGGAGAGGAATGGGTGATGTTTCGGGTCGAGAATGGTTGAGTCTGAAGAATGGTCTCGACCTGAAACACCCATTCCTTCTCTCAAGAGATGCTGTCTGTCCCGTGGAGTTACTCCAGCTGTTTGTGTCTATCTTCTATGGTGGGGGGGGGTCAGTACCTGTGATGGACCGGGCAGTGTGTGGGGGGGGGTCAGTACCTGTGATGGACTGGGCAGTGTGTGGTTGGGGGGGGGGTCAGTACCTGTGAGAGACCAGGCAGTGTGTGTGTGGGGGGGGGGGGGGGGGGTCAGTCCCTGTGATAGACTGGGCAGTGTGTGGTGTGTGGGGGGGGGGGGTCAGTACCTGTGATGGACCGGGCAGTGTGTGGTGGGGAGGTCGTACCTGTGAGAGACCAGGCAGTGTGTGGGGGGGGGGGGGGGGGGTCAGTACCTGTGAGAGACCAGGCAGTGTGTGTGGGGGGGGGGGTCAGTACCTGTGATAGACTGGGCAGTGTGTGTGGGGGGGGGGGGTCAGTACCTATGATGGACCAGGCAGTGTGTGGTGTGTGGGGGGGGGGGGGGGTCAGTCCCTGTGATAGACTGGGCAGTGTGTGGTGTGTGGGGGGGGTCAGTACCTATGATGGACCGGGCAGTGTGTGTGGGGGAGGGTCAGTCCCTGTGATAGACTGGGCAGTGTGTGGTGTGTGGGGGGGGGTCAGTACCTATGATGGACCGGGCAGTGTGCACCACTCTCTGTGGTCCCCTTCATTCCTGGGCGTTTTGCATTACAAGAAGGCCATATTGCAACCAGGCAGGGTGCTCCCTACTGTACATCTACACATAATTCGTCAGCATTCCAAATGTCCTCAATCTTCTAGGGATGTAAAGGTGTTGACGGGCTTTCTTTGCATTATTAAACATGTCTTCTTGTCACCTTTGACAAGCTTTGGAATAATGGCTGAAATCAAACTTCATCTTACCCTTTTGTTTCTGAATTCCTAATGTAATTACTGATGAGGTGTTTAGTAACTGGTAAATAATTCATCAGTAGAACTACCTTTCCTGCAGTTAATCACTTCACCTCTCACAGCATCACCGCCTAGTGAGTCCAAGGCAGGCTTCAGATTTGTGGAAATATACAGGGGAAGAATCTTTTCAAAGAACAAACTGCTGGAGGAACCCAGTGGGTCAGGAAAGGTCTGTGGTCAATGTTTCATGCCAAGACCCAGCATTAGGAGTGAGAAACCTTCACCCGACCTTGGTACGTGACAATACCAGGTGAGGTGACAGGTGGTGGGCAGAGGACTCAGGTGTGGGGAGGGAATTGTGGAGGGAGAGACAAGAGGCTGCAAGAGGAGATCGAGGGGTGGTGACCAGACTGGGGAGGGAGCTGAGCTGCTTTGCTCAAACTAGGCTTTTAGTGGAAGCTCCGAGAGAGAGAGAGGAAATCACTGAAGCCAAAGTTCATGCGATTTGGACAGGACAGATGTGGAGAGGATGTTTCCTCTTGTGGAAGGAACTGGAATCAAGGGACAATGACTAACAATTAGTCATACAGCGTGAAAACTGGCCTAACATGCCCACACCGACCAACATGCCCCACACCGACCAACATGCCCACACCGACCAACATGCCCACACCGACCAACATGCCCACACCGACCAACATGCCCACACCGACCAACATGCCCACACTGCCCACACCGACCAACATGCCCACACCGACCAACATGCCCACACCGACCAACATGCCCACACCGACCAACATGCCCACACCGACCAACATGCCCCACCTACACTTGTCCCACCTGCCCACGTCTGGTCCATATTCATCTAAACCTGTCCTATCCATGAACCTGTCTGTCTTTTAAATGTTATGATAGTACCTGCTTGAACTACCTCCCCCAGCAGCTCGTTCCATACACCTACCAACCTTTGTGGAAAAAACTGCCTCTCAGGCTCCTTTTAAATCTTTCCTCCCTCACTCCCTCACCTTAAACCTCTGGTCCTCAATTCCCCTACTAATCACTCTAGATAGGATGTATTAATCCGATCTATTCCTCTCATGATTTTATACATCTATATAAGATCACCCCTCATCCTCCTGCGCTCCAAGAGTCCTAGCCTGCCCCAACCTCGCCTGATAGCTCAGGCCCCTCGAGTTCTGGCAACATTCTCGTAAATCTTCTTTGCACCTTTTGCAGCTTGACAATCACTACTGAATGTGCAGCGCTACAAAACTCTACAAGGCGGCACAGTGGCGCAGCGGGTAGAGCTGCTGCCTGACAGCGCCAGAGAGTCAGGTTCAATCCTGACCACGGGTGCTGTCTGTACGGAGTTTGTACATTCTCCCCCGTGACCTGCGTGGGTTTTCTCTGCGTGCTCTGGTTTCTTCCCACACTCCAAAGACAGGTTTGTAGGTTAACTGGCTTGGTATGTGTAAATTGTCCCTAGTGTGTGTAGGATAGTGTTAGTGTGCGGGGATCACTGGTGGGCACGGACTCAGTGGGCCGAAGGGCCTGTTTCTGTGCTGTATCTCTAAACTAAACTAAAACATTCCACTGACCATTGTAATATTTTCTGATCTCACTTTGCTAGTCTCTGACCTGTGGACACATGTTCCGTGTGTTCCCCTGTTCCATGTGGACATGTGTTTTGTGTGTTCCGTGTGGGCCCGTGTTCCTTGTGGACACATGTTCCGTGTGGGCCTGAGTTCCACGTGGACACATGTTCCATGTGGGCCCATGTGGACACGTGTTCCGTGTGGACATGTGTTCCGTGTGAACATGTGTTCCGTGTGGACATGTGTTCCGTGTGGACATGTGTTCCGTGTGGACACGTATTCCGCGTGGACATGTGTTCCGTGTGGGCCTGAGTTCCACGTGGACACATGTTCCATGTGTACCCGTATTCCATGTGGGCCCGTGTTCCGTGTGGACACATGTTCCATGTGTACCCGTATTCCATGTGGGCCCGTGTGGACACGTGTTCCGTGTGGACATGTGTTCCGTGTGGACACATGTTCCATGTGTACCCGTATTCCATGTGGGCCCGTGTGGACACGTGTTCCGTGTGGACATGTGTTCCGTGTGGGCCTGTGTTCTGTGTGGACACATGTTCCGTGCGTTCCTGTGTTCCATGTGGACACGTGTTCCGTGTGTACCCGTATTCCGTGTGGGCCTGTGTGGGCCCGCGTTCCATGTGGACACGTGTTCCGTGTGTACCCGTATTCCGTGTGGGCCTGTGTGGACACGTGTTCCGTGTGGACATGTGTTTTGTGTGGGCCCGCGTTCCATGTGGACACATGTTCTGTGTGTTGTCCACTCTATGGTCCTCTCCCCCTCCCACTCTAAAGAAGTGATGTCTGTGAAGGACACCAAAACCTGCAGCCGCAGAAAATCTGAAAACAAGAGTGAGCAGAGACAGACAGCAGGTCGGGCAGCTTCCGTGGAGGAGAAACAAATGATGTCCATCACTAATCAGTAAAATATTGATGTGTAGGAAGGAACTGCAGATGCTGGTTTACACCAAAGATAGACACAAATGCTGGAGTAACTCAGCGGGACAGGCAGCATCTCTGGAGGGAAGGAATGGGTGGCGTGTCGGGTCTTAAAGTTCGTTAGTGTGAAGAAGGATCTCAATCTGAAACGTTACTTTTTCTCCAGAGATGAGTTACTCCAGCATTTAGTGTCTAACGTAGATGAAACATTGGCTGTTTCTGTCTCCACAGATGCTGTCGTACCTGCTGACTGTTTCTAGCACTTCCTGTGTTGGCCTTTTGATTTATATATATTAACAAATATTTGAGTATTTTGAAATCTAGGGACATGATCTGAGCAATAAGCGGCATTCACCCACGGCGCCTTCTCGGGAAATGTTGCAACCGATCAGAAACGGGCTGGACTGAGTCACAGTATTCTCCCCACTGTGTGCTACCAACAGTGCTTAATCCACGGAGCGGAGGATGAGGGGTGATGTAATAGAGGTGTATATGATCATGAGAGGAATAGATCGGGAGATGCAGTCTCTTGCCCAGAGTAGGGGAACCGAGGACTAAGGTTCAATGTGAGGAGAGAGAGAGAGAGAGAGAGGGGGGGAGGGGGAGGGGAGAGAGAGGGGGGGAGGGGGAGGGGGAGGGGAGAGAGAGAGGGGGGCGGGAGGGGGAGGGGAGGAGAGAGGGGAGAGAGGGGGAGGGGTGCGGAGACTGCTAACGCCGCCGCCATGTAGGTGCCTTCACTAAATGAAGAGTCACAAAAACTGTCCACATTTCCCGTCGCTGCCGTGTTGTTTCCAGGATGTAATTTAGAAAAAATCCCGGCTGATTCACCGGACATTCCCGACGTGGAAACTCCCCCCCCCCCCCCCCCCGGGGCTGTCCCGGACCCGCTCCCATCCCAGGGGAAGGAGTCTGCCCCCTCCCCCCCCCACCCATCCCCAGTACCCCTCTCCCCATTGCGAGGCGGTGGGGAGCCGGACGCCCGGTTAACGGGGGCGGGGGGAGAGGGCGAGGGGGGGGAGAGATGGCGGGGGGGGGGGGGGGGGGGAGAGAGGGGCGAGGGGGAGAGGGGGGAGAGAGGGCGAGGGGGAGAGGGGGGGGAGAGAGAGAGGGCGAGGGGGGTGAGAGGGCGAGGAGGGGAGAGGGGGCGGGGGGGGGGAGGAGGGGGCGAGGGGGGGGAGGGGCGAGGGAGGCGGGGGGGGAGAGAGGGGGCGAGGGGGGGGAGAGGGGACGAGGGGGGGGGGGAGAGGGGGCGAGGGGGGGAGAGGGGGCGAGAGAGGGGGGCGAGGGGTGGGAGAGAGGAGGGCGAGGGGGGGGGAGACGAGGGGGGAGGGGGGGGGGGGGGGGGGAGAGGGGGCGAGGGGGGGGGGAGAGGGGACGAGGGGGGACGAGAGGGGGGGGGAGAGGGGGGGCGAGAGAGGTGGGCGAGGGGGGGAGAGAGGGGGCGAGAGAGGGGGCGAGGGGGGGGAGAGGGGGCGAGAGAGAGGGCGAGGGAGGGAGGAGGGGAGAGAGAGAGGGCGAGGGGGGGTTCCCCGCTACCGGGCCCGCCTCCCGGAGCCGATTGGCGGCGGACACTCAGCTCCGCCCCGGCGGCGGGTCCCGGGAGCTGCCGCTTATTAGCGGAGCGGAGACACAGCGGATCGGAGCGAGGGAGCGGCCGCTGATAGTCGCCACACAGCGCCGCCGCTTGCCAGCCTTGTGTCCGGAGCCGGCCAGTCGCCATCATGGGCAGCACACTCGCCAAGTCTAAGCCGCAGGAGCAGGGCAAGGCCAGCGGACAGGTGGGTCTCCGGCAACCGGCGGCAGCGGGAAACCCGGGCTTTAAACCCCGGGAACGGGCGGGGAGGCGGGGGGTGCGGTCCTCGCTCCTGCCTTTGTCTAGCCACCGGGTCTTTGTGGGGCGGGTTTGCGGAGCCGGGACAATGGCTGGAGCGTCGCGAATTTCCCATTAATTGTCCTTCTCCCCCCAACCCGGCCGCGACCCTCCCCTCTCATCCCCATCCCCGCCGCCCCGGTTCCACCCGAACCCCATCTCCCCCCCCCCCCCCCCCCCCCCGGCCAACGCCGCCGCTCCCTCCGTCCCCGCCCGGGCGCGGCTCAGTGGCGCCGCCTGGCAGTGAGTGGCGGTGCTGCCGGTAGCCCGGGCACCGGACCCGCCGCGCCCGCTCACCGGCTGACGGGGACCCCCTTCCCCCCCCCCCCGTCCCGCCGGGGCGGGCACAAGGTTTACATTACCGGGAGACACCCGGGTCCCACTGGGGCCACCGGCTGTTAGTTATCCCCCTGCGGCCGCGCCCTGCACTCGGACTCCCGCCTTCCCGGCCCCACCCGGCGGGGCGAGCCCTTGTCCCGGGGCCCGTGTGACCCCCCCCCCCCCCGAGGGCCGGTGTCCCGGGACCCCGCCACCCACCATCTCTCTTCTCTGTAGTTAAGATAGAGCTTTAGGGGCGAGTGGAATCAAGGGATAGGGGAGAAGGCAGGCACGGGGAGATGCTCACAATGAAGGACTCGAAGGGCCGAATGGCCTCCTTCTGCACCTATTGTCTAAGTTTCTCTCTGTCCGCAGGAGAACGGCCACGTTAAGGCCAACGGAGACACGTCGCCCACCAAGGCGGACGGGGAGACGGTGGCGACCGGGGACGTGTGCGCCGCCGAGGCGGGGAAGGAGAGCCCGGGAGACGGGATCGAGCCGGCACCCGCCGCCGAGGGCGAGGCCAAAGCCGACTCTCCCAAGAAGAAGAAGAAAAAGGCGCTGAGTTTCAAGACGTTCAAACTGGGCAAACTGTCCTTCAAGAGAGGCCGGCGCGGCGAGACGGCTGCGGCCAAACAGGCGGAGGCTGTGGCTGCAGAGGGAGCGGCGGCGGCGGAGGATGAGCCCCGGGCCGAGGGACAGCCCGACACCGGCGCCACTGCCACCAAACCCGGGGCCCCGGAGGCGGGGGAGCCGAGCGCGGCGGCGGCGGCGGCGGAGGGGGCGGCCAGTCCGGAGTCCGGCTCCACGGACGCCGCCCGCGACCAGGAGTAGCCGAGGCTGTTTCCACGCGTGACCTCTTCACCGGCTACTCCCCGGACCCGCCCCGTCCCGCCAGTATTAACTTGTGTTCCATCACTGAATTAAAAAAAAACCCTTCCTGGGAACATCTTGGGTTCAACAACATTCCTCCCCAGCTGTGGGATTAAAACCGAGTTTATTGAAGACAGATGGAGGGTTTGATTCTACACGTGGCCAACTTTGGTCTGGACCTAAACTGCATCTCCCCCCGTCCCGGCGATCGTTAGCATCTGTACCCCGCCCCCCTTCCTGGTTTAAAACATCTTGTGCTTTTTTAGGAAGACGGCAGTCTTTGATCGAAGCTTCTAGATTATTTTGTTATTTTACAGTCCGACTACAACACTTTAAATTAAGCAAACTGTGTTCCACTTGATTTTTTTGATTATTTTTGCGTGGGGGGTGGGGGGGGAAGTGCAACGTTTTAAATGTGATGGTTTTTTGCTGTTTTTGTCCTGTAAATAAAACCGGCCAAATTGATTTGCAATTTTTTATTGCTAACTTTTAAGGTGGTTTGACTATTGTAACATTTTTAAAAGGGAAAATGAATCGTGTGGACTTTTCTCGAACTTTCCCCATCACGGGGCTTCTGGGACTAAGGCTCCAGTTTACACTTGAAGTCCTGGTCAATTTATACTGATTTTTGTTAAATAGATCCCTACTATTTCATTGTCAATTTCAGCAGTGTAGTGTATTGTACAGTTTTAGTCTTATTACCAATAAACTAAATGGAAAAATATGGATGGAAATTGTTGGATTCTCTTCACTTTGTCATTCACGGTAGGTACGAACCAAAGGTCTTGGTCCTTGAACCCTGAACGCTGCAAGTACTTCTGTCTACCTGGAATCACCACTCCTTCTAAACCATGGTCACGTTTGGTCAAATTGGATGATAAATTCTAAATCAGATGTTGGGAGGCGATTGTCTCCTGTTGGAGCCTGTCAATAAACACAATAAACATAGATAGAGTGCTGGAGTAACTCAGCGGGTCAGGCAGCATCTGGAGAAAACAGATGGGTGACGTTTTGCATGGAGACCTTTCTTCAAACATTGGCTGCCAGGTCCAAAATACTCTACCTCCCTCTGATCATTAATTGCCCTCCCTGCTCAGGATTGAATTCCCTGGCCAGGGATTGAACCAGTGACTGCGTGGGTACATGTGGGGATAATTACATGACTTCCCCTGAAGCCCGCGACTACTCCTAGTGGGGAAGATGCTGCCTGTGAACGTGGACCCTGGTCAGGGGTACCTTGTTGCCGTGTGTAACTCCCCTCCCTCTCACTGCATGTTCATGGAGAGAGAGCGAGTTCCTGGCTTGCATTGGGAGCTCGTCAACCTGCCTTGTTTTAATTTAGATTAACAGGCACCACCTGAAAATGCTGATGTAAAATTTATTGTTGCTGCTGTCGTCACGTATAATGTGCGTGCTGGAAAAAAACCTCAGTTCCCACCTCAGCAATGTTGATGTGGACATCGTGGCATTGGCAGTGGGAGTCTAGTCTGTCAGAGTGCAGCACACTGCATTGTTCAATGTTGGGCTGCTGTAATTAGTTACATGCAGCATCTGAGAATGCCAGAGCTACACTTACTGTTGTGATCCACGAGTGAGATGCAAATAACTTCCATGAAGGATGTCAATATGGAGACACTGGATGGGTCAAGCAGCATCTATGGAGGGTAATGTTCTGAAGGGTCTGCACCTGCCTATCTCCATCTGCAGATGCTGCCTGAGGTAAATGGGCCATAATGGGATGGGGGGGGGCTGGTGTCCCAACTGCCCACATGCTGCCTGAACAAAACAAACCTGGAGATCCCAGCATCTACATCCTTGTCTTCATGGAGCTGGTTCGTGGACATGAGAGATGTGGTCTCTGCTCGGGATAGAGTGGACATGGAGAGGATGTTTCCATGTCCACTCTGTCCTGGTGGGAGAGTCTAGGACCAGAGGGCACAGCCTCAGAATTAAAGGACGCATCTTTAGGATGGGAGATGAGGAATTTCTTTAGCCAGAGGGTAGGGAATCTGGAATTAATGCCTCTGACACCAGCCATGGAGGCCAATTCAATGGGTATTTTTAAAGCAGATAGATTCTTGATTAGTATGGATGTCGGGGGTTATGGGGCAAAGGCAGGAAGAACGGGGTTAGGAGGGAGA
This sequence comes from Okamejei kenojei, assembly GCA_035221665.1. Lineage (NCBI taxonomy): Eukaryota > Metazoa > Chordata > Chondrichthyes > Rajiformes > Rajidae > Okamejei > Okamejei kenojei. The sequence continues at coordinate 691,545 of CM069157.1, forward strand.
GATAGATCAGCCATGATTGGATGGCGGAGTAGACTTGATAGGCCGAATGGCCTAATTCTGTTTGTCTTGTGATTATCTCATCAGTTGGTGATTGGTCACTGCCCTCAGTGTTTAATTGCCTGTGGTGCTGGCAGCAGGAGTGGACATGGATCCTGTGTTAGAGAGTCTGAAACACAGCCCTCATCTACTGGACGTTTAATGGTGTGTTCTTGCAAGCATCAAGATGCTAATGCAAGTGTCCATGCTGGGTTTAGTGCGAGGTATGGAAGGCTTGCTGTGCAGGGTAGCTAGCTACAGGTAACAATTACAAGGTCTTGCCCAATGCATAGGAAACGTGTTCAACCTGCATACTTTAATTGCATTTATCTTGTGTAGCTACAAGGAACTGCAGATGCTGGTTTACAATAAGAGACAAAGCCTGGTATAGGCTCAGCGGGTCAGACAGCATGCCTGAATTCCCCACAGATGCTGCCTGACCCGCAGAGTTACTGCAGGACTCGGAACAAGTCCTTCATTGCAGCCCAGCAGCACCCTCCAGTGTTCAGAAGCGGAACTGGAGATGCTGGTTTAAACCCTTGGGCAAGTGGAGCCTTGGTAGTTCAGAGTCCTACACTACCACCTCCGCTCAAAGTTGAAGAGTCACATTTCCAGAACACAAATCAGTTTGAGTGAATATTTTAATTAAGTTTTGGTCAAAAAAGGTAATGAAATAAACGTAATTCACAAGCAGCAAGATAAAAAACACGCATCTGACCCATCTTTCAGTAGGCCGATAAGATACTATAAAGTTTTTTAATGGAAAACTTTTCTTTAAGGAGCCTAAGTATACAAGTCAACTGATCTTATCCAGTTTACAATATATAAAAACAATTAATAGAATATCATTCCATCTGATTACTACTTCTAACAGGAGGGGACATGATTCTCAGTACTTTCACAGAATACAAATGGTACATTATGGGTAGTAAAAATGCAAGTCCGTTGTCCTCAACAACTTTGCACCACTGACCTAACAGTGGTGTGTGCGCAACAAACCCCAAACGGGCAAAGGAGGCAACACATGCCATTTGTTTACACTGGAAAATACATGAAAGGGTTAACAACTCCTTTGTCAACTTCACTTAACAATTGAACGTTCTTTAGATCACAGATTAAACAACTTCCAAGGTCAAAACTGTGTTTACAAATAAATTACATGGTCCATTGTACCTTGTAAAAAAATAATCATTTGTCGGGTCATCTAACATTGCTACTCTACAGTAAGCATGCTGCATGAAGTGGAGCCAATACCTGTCCATCTTGAGTTATGCATTGCTGGCTTTGGTCTCTTCCACCTTAATTCTAGGGGGAAGCACATTAAGAGTTGGTGAATTGCACAAAACTCCACAGTTAACACTGTCGCATTCTTACAGTCCATCATGGAAGTGGATAGACTTTTAAATAACATTGGGAGAGATAAGGATAGGAAGTGTTCAAAGAAGGAGCCAAGTGGTGGAAAATGTGACCAGCCTAGTATCCATCTTAGTCAGCATGGACAAGGTGGGCTGAAGGGCCTGTTTCCACACTTCCTATGACTACAATTAATTTTCCAGACTACTGGGAAAGCAACCACTCAGCCCCCAACTAACTATCTATGAACACCACCCCAGTCCACACAAGGTACATCCTAACCTGGCCCATGTATCTGCCCTTCAACACCACCCCAGTCCACACAATCCTTTTGTTGCTGCCAGCTCCCTCCAATTCACCCATGGGTTGGCCCACTCCTCAATGCCAATCTCACTGCCAGCAGATACCTGCTGAACAAATCCAACAGGAGACTCGACAGCCACCATATTGAAATATAAATTAATTTCAATCATGAATGCTTTTAATAATTCATGGCTTAGTTAGGATGTGCACACATTAAATGTGTAGTTTATCATATTTTTCAACTCCAGATTATAGTTGAACTTCATATATAAAACGGGAACCAATCTAACTGATCCCAGTATTAACTGCCAGAGTTTCCCAGGCCGGTTCCTACCCTCACCCCGTTCCATCCCCCGGCCCTGTCACTGCTGCAACAGCACACACTAGGCTGAAGGAAGTGAATACAGGGGCAAGAACACCGTTCAAATGGAGGGAACATAGGCAGGCTACAGAGCAAGGCACGGGTACGCAGAGGCAAAGATTACACAAGGATGAGTGTGTGCGCGAGACAGACAGCGTCAGTGCACATGCATAAAACCAAATGTCGATGTAACGCTCATTGGCAATGTGCAAACAACAGAGTGCATGCAAACACAAATGTTGATCGTAGAACAACAAGTGAATGACAAACACCAGGCAAGCTGCCACTCGGGGAAACGACGGGTTAAAAGCATCCCAGAGAGGCATGCGAAAGATGACAAAGGACAATATTGCACAAGGTGTATATAGTCATTGAATATCAAGCTGGGAAAGGAACAATGACCACAGTTTTGAGAAGTGTTTATTTTTGCACCGTAGGAGAGTCTGGAATATTTTAGATACAAATAAAGCAGCATACCCTTTAGTTTCCAACTTCTCTGTAACACCATCTTTGGCTTTCTCTTCCTCCTTCCCATCTAGAAAATCAACAAAAAAACATAATTTAACCTGAATTGCCAAACATTTTTGCTCAGGCACAGAAGCAGAACAGTCAGTCAGCTCAACTAATGGTGGGTTGCACACAGAGTGAAGATTCCTGACCTGGTCACTGGGCTGATCATTGGACCAGGTTTAGGGATGGTCACACATGGACATCCACCAACTGATTAACACGGTGACAAGGAGGCACAGCGCGTGTAATTAAACGGCCGGCTCTCAACCACCAACCTGATTTCTTCTCTTCCCCTTCCTTCTCCTCTTCCACTTTGGCCCGCTTGAGCTTCTTGTAATTTGTAGCGTTGCGGCGGCCTCCTTCCCCTTCGTCTTCAGAGTCGGAGAACTCTTCATCACAGGCTATCCTCTTGTCTGAAGCACGGACTGGCAGCAAAGGAAAATGACAGTGGGCAATGCAAACGTGAAAGATCGCTCAGCCTCATTGAGTTGATGTTGTTAATATTTTTAGCATTTGGACTGCCTACTAATTTCACTGTCCACCAAATTTCAGATTGAGATTCTCTACCAACCACTGACAACTAGCGTTGCCCAAGGAAGCCGTCAGTTGATCGTGCGCTGATTTCCAAACACCAGGAAGCAGGTGGATAGTAAGGGAACAAAGGAGACAGGTGGGAAAGTGGACCAGGTAAGCAAAGGGTCAGTCCCAACACTGAACAATTAGTTGTCTCTGCAGGCAAGATGCCCAAAGCACTTCCCCCGCCCCCCCCGAGAATTCTCTGGCACTGTGCAAATGCTACACCCTTTAGATGTTAGGCTTGGGTTCAAATCCTTTCAATACTTTAAACCACCTGGAATGGCTTGTGTAGGTTTGAACAACCCGACTTCCCCAGATCCAGCTCTATCCTGCCAAAGACCAGTGGTCAGTGTGTGCATCTTCAAGGTGCCCGATAGGCACAAGGTATTGTTCTTGACGTGCAATAAACTCTTATGTCTAATACGTACTCATGAAAACACATCAAAATCTGAACATGTTAGTCAAGAGCAGAATACCGGACAGGTGCTTAACTCTGGAATACATCTCATATATTCAGCACATTCATCCAATCAGGTGAACAAAACCGCCCAGCTACTGAATGTGAATGATGTTGACTTAAATGTCAAAACCACGGCACTATCTCTAAAGAATGGGATGAAACACAGAAACAAGGAACTGCAGACGCTGGTTCACGCAAAGCGACACAAAGTGCTGGAGTAACTAAGCAGGTCTGGCAGCATCTCTTGACAACATGGATAGGTGACGTTTCACGTCAGGACAACTTTATCTGAAGAAGGGTTCCCAACCGAAACGTCACCTATCCATGTTCACCAGAGATGCTGCCTGACCAGCTGAGTTACTCCAGCACTCTGTGAAACGTCACCTATCCATGTTCTCCACAGATGCTGCCTGACCCGCTGAGTTACTCCAGCACACCGTGTTCTTTAATGGTATAAACCAAACCGAGCATTTCCAGTCTTTATCCAGAGATTCCAAGGACACGCACCTGCCGACTGTCACTGGGCTGCAGAAAGTCTAGTGGCTGGAGAGAGGTCACCTCAGTAAGTGACTTTATAGCCCGTCCAGCAAGACAAAAACCTGCTTAGTGGTGGCAGTGAAACTAATACTGGAATCAACTGCTGCTGCCAATTTAAGATAAGGTAACAAACACCAGGACTCACTAGAAATGCGTTTGTCAGAATCTTCCTCCTCTTCGTCTCCACTGTCATCTGGCACGGCATCCTCGGGGATCGACTGCATCTGAACACCTGGCGCATGTGGCAGCATCCGCAGGTTCTCAAACAAACGTTGCCTGGAGATGTACAAACAATTATGGTAGGATGCTGCCTGACCCGCTGAGTTACTCCAGCACTCTGTGAAACGTCACCTATCCATGGTCCCCACAGATGCTGCCTGACCCGCTGAGTTACTCCAGCACTCTGTGAAACGTCACCTATCCATGGTCCCCACAGATGCTGCCTGACCCGCTGAGTTACTCCAGCACTCTGTGAAACGTCACCTATCCACGTTCCCCACAGACGCTGCCTGACCCGCCGAGTTACTGATTTGTGCTCACCAGAAAAGTGCAATGTGAATGTTCAAAGCCTCTGTCGGTGCGTGCTGCAAACTCCCCACTCGCGGGCTTTTGCACAGCCATTTCTCTCCCATATCTTGACTGTTTTTTGTTCAGCTCTGTGTGACACTGGCTAGGTATCAGTCTTTGACCCTTTCTGCATCATCATGTTGTTCCTATAACGTGGTGACAACTGTCCAGCGGTCAAGCCTTCACCCAAAAGGCATCATATGGAACTTTGTGCCACTCCCTGCTTCACCTTTCCTTTATATCATCACTGGCTTTGATTTGTCCTTTTCATATCTTTCATTTACTTGTTCTATGTACTTTGTCATATCTCTAGTTCCCTTCTCCACTGACTCTCAGTCTGAAGGGACTCGACCTGAAACTTCACTTATTCCTTTTCTCCAGAGATGCTGACTGACCTACTGAGTTACTCCAGCAGTTTGTGTCTATCTTCCCTGCTTCTATACCTACACTCTGAATATTCCATGTTTTGAACCCCTTGTCCTTCAGTCAATTGACAATAGGTGCAGGAGTAAGCCATTCGGCCCTTCAAGCCAGCACCGCCATTCAATGTGTTCATGGCTGATAGTCCACAATCAGTACCCCGTTCCCGCCTTCTCCCCGGACCGGCCTCCACCGCCCTCTGAGGGAGAGAATTCCAGACTCACAGCTGTGTGAAAAAGTGTTTCCTCATCTCCGTTCTAAATGGCCTACCCCTTAAGACTGATTCCTGGGATGGCAGGACTTCCATATGAAGAAAGACTGGATAGACTCGGCTTGTACGCGCTGGAATTTAGAAGATTGAGGGGGGATCTTATATAGACTTACAAAATTCTTAAGGGGTTGGACAGGCTAGATGCAGGAAGATTGTTCCCGATGTTGGTGAAGTCAAGAACAAGGGGTCACAGTTTTAGGATAAGGGGGAAGTCTTTTAGGACCGAGATGAGAAAATCATTTTTCACACAGAGAGTGGTGAATCTGTGGAATTCTCTGCCACAGAAGGTAGTTGAGGCCAGTTCGTTGACTATATTTAAGAAGGAGTTAGATGTGGCCCTTGTGGGTAAAGGGATCAGGGGGTATGGAGAGAAGGCAGGATACTGAGTTGGATGATCAGCCATGATCATATTGAATGGTGGTGCAGGTTCGAAGGGCCGAATGGCCTACTCCTGCACCTATTTTTCTATGTTTCTAAACTGTGGCCCCTGTTTCTGGACTCCCCCAACATCAGGAACATGTTTCCCGCCTCTAGCCTGTATAAACCCTTAATAATCTTATATGTTTTAATAAGATTCCCTTTCATCCTTCTAAATTCCAGAGTTTACAAGCGCTGCCGCTCCATTCTCTCAGCATGTGACAGTCCCGCCATCCCGGGAATTAACCTTGTAAATCTACGCTGCACTCCCTCAATAGCAAGAATATCTCAATATTGTCCCATACAATACACATGGGGTTTGCCTTTACAGTCCAAGGCACAGATAATAAGAGCAGGGAAGCCAGAATCATCAACGATAGATATCTAATGTTATCACACATTTGCACCAGAGACATTTTAACTGCTCAATCTGAGACACAATTTGCAACTTCAAGCAAAATGTATTTAGAAACCGATGATGCAAATAACATGTGTGACACAACAGCACAATTGATCGAGTACATACTTGATCTTTTCCAGATATTCACTGGTGTTCTGGTTCGTCATGTTGGACGGACTGATGTGCAGCTTAAAGTCAGGTCCAAAGTATTCAAAATAATCGTTGTATGGCAGTTCTGAAAAACAAACCACAATATACTCTCCAGCACAACATTTAGAAACCTACAACACCCTCTGCTTTTAAACTGGAACAACGTGTTCACAAAGCTGGACACACGGTTTGAGAAAACAAACTGATGGTCCGTCTGTATTTCTCCTCTTCAGCTGGTCAGTGAGAATGTACTTAATGGGCTAGACATCAATCTCTCCTGGTCCAATGTCAAAACATGGCTTTATTACACCATCGGCTAATAGGACATTAATCTTCAACCTAAATCAATAACTCAGGAATTCACAAATCATGGAGTGGTTGGGTGGAGGAAACGGCCATTCGCACCGTGCAAGGATGAACCAGCCTGTCCCAATCTCCTGCCCTGTCACAACAACACTACAAATGCTTTCCTTTCAGAACCTTCCACAGCTCCCTCACCGAACATCAATGGGATCTGTCACACTTACCCGGCGCTGCATTGCACACCCTAACCATCACTGTGTTAAAACACGTGCTCAGTCAATCTGTGTGACAATTGCCTGCATTCTGCACCCCCCCCCCCCCCCCCCACCATTGCGAATAGTTACTATCTACCCTCTCCAAACCGTTTATAAATTATTCTCTGCCTCTCCACTCCATCCACATATCTGGAATCTCTGTTCTCTGGAATCATTTTGGGAATTTCTGCTGCTTCCCCTTTTCAAGATTTTCACAAATCAGACTATTCCACCCTCACGCGCCCACTGCCCTCACTCCCACCCTCACCTCCCTTCCTCCTCCATACCACCCTCCCTGCTACTGACCTGGAATGAAGCAAACAAGCAGAGAAGGTGAGGCAGCAGTGGGTTGCACCAACACTGCGGCTCACTGGGTTACACTGGTACCCAGAGGTGAGGCAGCAGTGGGCTGCACCAACACTGCGGCTCACTGGGTTACGCTGGTAACGCCTCTAACTCACTGGAGCGTTTCGTCAAATGATTAGTCAGACAGGAACTGACCCTTTAGCCAATTGTGCCCAGGCTGACCATCCATATCCATCCTACTTTCTTGCAGGTCCATAATGTTCCATGCTATGGTGTGCATGTGCCTGTCTGGGTGCCTCTTATATGTTGGGACAAAGTGCAACGACACCACCACCTGTGGCAGCAGGTTCCAGGTGCCCTGTATCCTGTATGATCTGATCCCTTCCCTCACCTTAAATCAACTCTCTCATTTTAGACACCCCAATCCTGGCAAAAATATACCTATCATCTTCTTAATGCGTCTTATAATTGTACACACCTGTCAGCTCATCCCTCAGCCTCCTTTGTTTTAGAAGAACACAAACACAGCCTAGCCAATCTTGCCCCATACTTAAAGGCCACCAATCTGGGCAGCATGCTGGTGAATTCCCCGAGCACAATCACATCCTTCACATCCATTGACTGGGTAGCACAGCGATATATTGATCAGATGCCAAACAGAGCTAGTCACATACATGGTGGTCAGTAACAATGAGCAGACAGACAAGGGTTGGTTGTGGCATTAAGACTAGCATGGACACCGTGGGCTGAAGGGCCTGCTCCATGTGCCAGGGAGCTTGGGGCCATGAATAGCCAATCAAACCGGCTTACCATTTGGAATCTCGGAATCCAAAGCAACGGAGGTCTCGTATGTCCAGCAGCGAGCGACATTGCGAATCGTATATCCGCCTCCTCCCAGCATCAACAAAGGCAAGTTAAACGTCTTGACAAATTCAACACACTTGGCATGTCCTGGGTAGAAAAACAGCAATTAGCAGCTTCTATTAAACTAAGTGATTTTTTGTTTTCATGAAGCCATGCAATGACCTCATGATGATGAAGGCTGTAGTAATTGGCAGTGCAGACGTGATACAATATTGTCCTGATCCACAGATACGTCCACATCCACCCTGCCCCAGCAAAGCTCACTCAGAGGATGACTTCCAATAACTCACTTACTGGAGAAACTATTCTAGGACACAAGGCAACAAACCCTGGTAGACAACTCAACGACATCCCAAAATAACTTGCTGCCTCCACAAGGTGACGCTGCAGAAGCAAGCAGAGCCACCACAATATTGTGAACGTGCACACAGCCTGGGGTGAATGACGACTTATTGAGGCAGATAATGATCCAGGTGAGTGGCCACCTTCACAAATACCTGTGGGTGCAAGGTAACTTTACACAGCTCTCATTAACCACCATGGTCCTGTACTTGCATCCCTGGCTAAATAAATTATGAACATCAGCCCAGTATTGCCTCAGCTCATACATTCATGTAGAACCATACATGTACATTAAAAATGGATGAAGGTACCTTTAATAGTAAGGTTAAAACAACCCAGTCTATCCCCAGACAAAGAGTCAGCCCCACACTGCAAGGCAATGGCACTGGGTTGGTACATCTCCATCACCTTGCATATAATCTGGAGAAGAGGAGAAAGGTTTAGGTTTATTATTGTCACCTGTACCAAGGTACAGTGAAAAGCTTTGTTTTGCATGCTATTTAGATCAGATAATACTCTACATAAATACAATCTTCCAACCCAAGTTAAATAGGTATTACGGTTAGGCAAAGAAATCTCCCACAAACGAAAAATAGCTTTGGAAAATTGTAGTTGGGCTTTAATGAAAATACTCACAGGTCTGAATATGGCTTCATAAGATTCATCATCGATTCCATCTCTCAATGGGAAATTCACAGCATAGTACTTGCCTTTGCCAGCACCAATATCCTATGCAACAATAAAACCGCAAATCAGTTTCACACAAATGCAGAATACAATCAGAGAAGTTGTCTAGATGCACCCCTAACAAACGTGAAAAGGGATATTTATCTTCATATTAATAAAGAGGCAACACGGTGGCGCAGCGGTAGAGTTGCTGCCTTACAGCGCCAGAGACCAGGGATCCATCCAGGTGCTGTCTGTACGTTCTTCCCGTGACTTGTGTGGGTTTTCTCCGGGTGCTCCAGTTTCCTCCCACACTCCAAAGACATACAGGTTTGTAGGTTAATTGGCTTTGGTAAAAATTGTAAATTGTCCCTAGTGTGTCGGATAGTGCCAGTGTACGGGATCACTAGTTGGCACGGACTCGGTGGGCTGTTTCTGCGCTGTATCTCACAACTAAACACACTAAGTATCCCAGCACACATTTATTTCTTAATCTAGACCATCCATTTATAAGATCAGATTTCTTTATGGCTTCTATACACACACACACACACACACACACACAATTTTAATTGTGTATTGGGTCTATTAGTTTAATTCCCATCTTTAGCATCCATTTTCCCCTCACACGTTTCTGCACATTTTCCATGTGCTTGTCCATTCATTTTAACCTGCAGTAAACATCCTTGTAGTCCCTTCATGGTATGTCAACTTCATTACTCTGGCAATCTCGTTACACACCTACCTTCTACCAACCCACTTTCAAAGCATCTGGCCACTCATTTAAATGATTTAAGTTTCCATATTATTTTCAAAGGATGGATAAAAATTGCCTGCAATTAATATTGGACTTTAGTTATTTGGTTATGGATCACATTGGACACACTCTGGATTTACAGGAACAAATATTTATTAAAAAATAAATTACTATTTAATAAAAGCTAATTATACCCCATCTGCACCGGCCATAATGCCAAATCAAACTAAGTCCACCTTTTTATAATCCATAATTCCCAGATGCTAGCTAACTGAAATAAAACAAAATACTAGCAAAAAGAAAGAAGACTGGCCGGGCAGCATCTACGGAGACGTACGTACACAGATAATGACACAATGAATCGACAACTTCCTTTCTTTCAATATATATTAATGATCTGGACGAGGGAATATAATATATATTAATGATCTGGACGAGGGAATTGAATGCAACATCTCCAAGTTTGCGGATGACACTAAGCTGGGGGTTAGTGTTAGGTGTGAGGAGGATGCTAGGAGGCTGCAAGGTGACTTGGATAGGCTGGGTGAGTGGGCAAATGCATGGCACATGCAGTATAATGTGGATAAATGTGAGGTTATCCAATTTGGTGGCAAAAACAGGAGGGTAGACTATTATCTGAATGGTGGCAAATTAGAAAAGGGGGAGATGCAACGAGACCTGGGTGTCATGGTACACCAATCATTGAAAGTAGGCATGCAGGTGCAGCAGGCAGTGAAGAAAGCAAATGGTATGTTAGCATTCATAGCGAAAGGATTTGAGTATAGGAGCAGGGAGGTTCTACTGCAGTTGTACAGGGTTTTGGTGAGACCACACCTGGAGTATTGCGTACAGTTTTGGTCTCCAAATCTGAGGAAAGACATTCTTGCCATAGAGGGGGTACAGAGAAGGTTCACCAGACTGATTCCTGGGATGTCAGGACTTTCATATGAGGAAAGGCTGGATAGACTTGGCTTGTACTCGCTAGAATTTAGAAGACTGAGGGGGGATCTTATAAAAACTTACAAAATTCTTAAGGGGCTGGATAGGCTAGATGCAGGAAGGTTGTTCCTGATGTTGGGGAGGTCCAGAACAAGGGGTCACAGTGTAAGGATAAGGGGGAATTCCTTTAGGACCGAGATGAGGAAAACATTTTTTACACAGAGAGCGGTGAGTCTCTGGAATTCTCTGCCACAGAAGGTAGTTGAGACCAGTTCATTAGCTATATTTAAGAGGGAGTTAGATGTGACCCTTGTGGTTAAAGGAATCAGGGGGTATGGAGAGAAGGCAGGTACAGGATACTGAGTTGGATGATCAGCCATGATCATATTGAATGGTGGTGCAGGCTCGAAGGGCCGAATGGCCTACTCCTGCAACTATTTTCTATGTTTCTACGTTTCTCCACAAATGCTGCCTGACCTGCTAAGTATTTCCAGCATTTTTGTATAATTTCACCTTTTTCTTATCACCATTGTTAGATTCACCTCAAACGTGTAACGTATTGCCCCAGAGTCCCTTTATTCAGCATAATTGATCCACATCTGTCACATTTACACCCTGATGCATTCTAATTTGAAAAGACTGGACATATCTTTCACTTTCAAATTACACCCTCTCCCTTCATCTTTCTGTTTCTCTATGCCTATCATTTCACTCGGCAGAGTTTATAACAGCATCTTTTTAGGATTAGCAAAGCTGAGCTCCCATCAACACCCCTGTCCCTAAATCTGTGGCGTATTTAAAGCAATGGTATTCCTTAAAGAAAGTTACCAGAGGGAAGGAACAGCAGTGCCCATTGAAGAGATCCCAGTGTGAGAGTCTGAGACACTTCCCACAAAGGCGCTAATATTTATCCATGAATGAGCCAAATGTTGATGTTGTAAGAATCAGCTGCAGCACATCTGGATGGTACACACATTTACCATTTCCTTTTATATTATCTGGCTATCTCTTTCAGTTTAATCCTCACACCTCCCTCTCCCGTCTCTACCATGCTTTCAGCAGTCCTGATCATTCTCACCACTAATTCTTTAGTGAGAGCTTAAATTTCCTACTTATTCCATGACAGTGAAAAACAACTTTCTGACACACTTCAAAGCCTTCCATGGTTTAAACCCAGAAATATCAGCTCCCTGATCCAACGGAACTTGCTGTAATATCCTGGGTCTGATTAGAAAGCTTGGCATGAAAATACACACTATGCTACATACTTCTTACCCTGAGATCTCCTGTACCAGGGAAATATTCACCATATTTATGGAACGAGACTGTCATCACTCTGTCAGTTGTATAAAAAGCCTCTTCAACGCCATCACCATGGTGAATATCAATGTCGATGTACAGTACTCTCTGATGATACCTGCAACGGCAGAAAATAATTCAAACAAATTGGTTTGATATAAAAAAATTCTTAAAGGGCCTGTCCCACTTACGCGACTTTTCAACCACTGTCTTCGACCTTCAAGCTCGGAGTCACTCGCCTTAAATACCGCAAGCTGGATCGACCGTCAGCGCACACACACACACACACATTGCAAAGGTGGGGGCCAGGGAAAGCAGGGAAGCGCTGTCTGAAATTCACATGGTGCAAAGCCAAGGTGATACCCGCGATGAACAGGAAGGTAAAAAACAGCTGGCACAGTGTACGGTAAGTCCTTTAAAAGAGCAGGGAGGGGAGAAGGGGAGAGAGAAAAGGGGGGGGGGGGGGGGGGGGGGGGGGAGGGGTGGAGACACTTTTAAGAAGCCAGACAACTTTTAATAAAGTTTGGCGGGCATTTAACATTACCGGTCGGTTTTCCTTGGTTCTGAAAACCCGGGCTTACATTTTATCCCCCCAATGAGCCAATTAAAATGCCCGGTCAGCAAAGGAGATTGCCTACGGCTACATCGACTACCTATAATTACATGGCAACCCCACTACCACTGCACCACAAGTTTTTAAAAAAAATACCCTCTTGGTAAAGCCACGTACACTGGGCAAAGCCACTGGACACTGGGCAAAGCCACTGGACACCAGGTAAAGCCACATACACTGGACAAAGCCATTTACACTGGACAAAGCCACTGGACACTGGGTAAAGCTACTTCTCTGGACAAAGCCATTTACACTGGACAAAGCCACTGGACACTGGGTAAAGCCACTGGACACTGGGTAAAGCCACTGGACAAAGCCATTTACACTGGGTAAAGCCACTTCTCCGGAAAAAGCCATTTACACTGGGTAAAGCCATTGGACAAAGATGTCAGGGGTTATGGGGCGAAGGCAGGAGAATGGGGTTGAGAGAAAAAGATAGATCAGCCATCATTGGCTGATAAATGGCCTAACTGCTCCTATCACTTATTAACCTACACTACTGCACACAAGTCAAACACTGGGACAATTCCCATTTTATGCCAACTGAACTGAATTCAACGGATGTTCCTAATGAGAACCGGATGTGGGACTGGCCAAGGAAGGATTGCAAAGTACCTCTAGTTAACACAATATGTGATGTATCAGAGACCCAATTACATGATGTACTCACTTCAGTAATTCAAGAATGGCCAGGACAATGTCATTCACATAACAGAAGCCGGACGCCTCCGATTTCTTTGCATGGTGAAGTCCACCGGCCCAATTAACGGCAATGTCGGTTTGTTGCTTGTTCAGTTTGACAGCTCCAGCTGCAGAAATTAGCAAATGTGCATTTATTCCATTTAATATAATGGAACATACATCACACAAAAAGAAGGTAACTTGAAATAACAGTAGTTTGTTCATGCAACATTAAATAGGGAAAGAAGTGTTTGGAATCACAATGTTTCAGAGAGCTTCATTCATGAAATCTCTTCAGACCAGCGGATTTATATTTTGTCATACACCCTGTTTAAACAGAGAAACGGCGCTGTTCATCTATAAGTTAGCACTCAGGCCAAGTGGGCTGAGTGGAGACAAATAGGGAATTGGTTCAGAGTTCTTGTTCTGCTGGTGGGTTGCTGGAGGGGTCAATAAACAGGAGCATTGATTTCCACTGCAGCATGTTAGGTTGTACATTTAGTTCATCGAGCTAACCCAAGTTAGTCCCACTTGTTCACATGCGGCCCAAACTCATCCAAACATCCAAGTGTCTTTTGAATGTTGTAATTGCATCTCTGCCACTTCCTCTGGATCTTTCCATGTACATTTCATCTCTGTGTAATAAAGGTGCCCCTTGTCCCTTCTAAATCTTTCCCCTTTCACCCTATAAGCTCTAGTTTTAGACCCCCCCTACTTGCGGAAAAGACCACGGCTATTCATCTGATCTGTCCTGTTGTTTAAGAAAGAACTTAAGAAAGAAACTCAGCGGGTGAGGCAGCATCTATGGAGCAAAGGAATAGGATCTGTGCTCTTCATGATCTTTATACTCCTCTGAGAGAGGATGATGGTGAGAGCGAGATGAGAGGATATGTGCAGAGCTTCAAGCTGTGTATAAAGTCACTTACCGACTGAACCTCCAGTGGACAGCTGACAGAACTCAAAGAGGCCGTCAAACACCGGGCAATCCTCTCCCACATTGACTGGCAAAACACAAGTTTTAAAATGCTGTTTTACAAGAGGCTGATCTTTTGCAATGTTGAGTGATAAATATTATAGAATTGGACAATACATCTCCATTAGTGCGAACTCCATCATCAAGTTCGCTGACGACACCACTGTTGTGGGACGTATCACTGATGGGGATGAGTCGGAGTACCGAAGAGAGATCGAGTGACTGTCCATATGGTGCCAGCACAAATAACTTGGCCCTCAACACCAGCAAAACCAAGGAACTGATTGTGGACTTTGGAAGGAGTAGTCGATGATCGAAAGGGTCACGAGCTTCAAATTCCTGGGCGTGCACATCTGTGAAGATCTTTCCTGGTCCGTGAACACAGATGAAATTATTAAAAAAGCTCATCAGCGCCTCTACTTCCTGAGAATATTACGGAGAGTCGGTCTGTCAAGGACCACTCTCGCTAGCTTCTACAGCCGCACAGTAGAGAGCTTGCTGACCGGTTGCATCGTGTCTTGGTTCGGCAACTTGAGTGCCCTGGAGAGGAAAAGCTACAAAAAGTAGTAAACACTGCCCAGTCCATCATCGGCTCTGACCTTCCTGGTTGATCTGACTGTGATAGATCCCATCGAGGGGATCTACCACAGTCGCTGCCTCAAAAAGGCTGGCAGCATCATCAAGGACCCACACCATCCTGGCCACACACTCATCTCCCTGCTACCTTCGGGTAGAAAGTACAGGAGCCTGAGAACTGCAATGACCCCGTTCAGGAATAGCTACTTCCGCACAGCCATCAGGCTATTAAACCTGGCTCGGACAAAACTCTGAACATTAATACCCCTCCATCTGTTATTTGCACTTTATTAACTTATTAATTAATGTGTGTATTTAAGTATATAATTGTAGTCAATGCCTACTATGTTCTGTTGTGCTATGCAAATAAAGAATTTCATTGTCCTGTCATGGACACATGACAATAAACTCTTTTGACTTGACTTTGATTATATTAGTAAGCCTCATCTTCTGCCAGAGGTTGGCAGTAGAGTTTACTAAAGGCAGATTTTCAAGCCATTATCTCAATGGAAAGTACAGATAATTGCAGCATGAATCCGATTCAACAGGACAACTGATTTGAGTAAAGAAATGGGCAATAATGAAAAGTGCAAGGATTCACTAATCTCCTGTCTGCAGTTCTGCAGTTAAACGCTCACCCCATATGTTAATTTCCAAGTAGGGGTGAGACGTTTGATCATCACTTGCAAGATGCAAAATCAAGGTCTGGAAACAAATCCCACATTTCAGTGACATCAAAAGGAAAACTAAAAACACTGATCATTCTTACGCAATGAAATATTGGCATTATCATTAATGTTCTTTTCAAAGCTCAGTGAAATCTTTCCAAATCCACAGAGATGATCTGCATACAAAATGCAACTGTGCAGAAAAATGGTTGGGTAAAGGCACTTTAAATGCTGTTACCATTAAAATGTATTTCAATATTTTATAGAAGCTGCTAATTTTGTTGCTATGTCAATAATGACAATTTAAACCGATAGTCACACACTGTAATCAAGCAGTTTGTAATGTTTGATTTGATAAAGGACAACAATAATAAATATTTCATATCAGAATTAAACAGAAATGGCACTAGGATGAAAGGGCCAATAATAGCTTGAAACTGTAAAACCGTTCTCCATTGCCCTGGGCTCCCTGTGAGATTCTGAAAAATTAAAGCTAATAAGCCGCATTTATAAACTGAAAATATTATTTGAATTATCAGGTTTATTTACGTTTCCTTGCACCAATTCAATGCAAAATCCTTGAGCTGAACTAGACAAAGAAATAGAAACGTACATCTCTGCATCTGCTTGCTGTACTCAGACATGTTGTCTGGACGGATGGACCGCAGGAACTTTATGTAGTCATCACTGTGGTACTTTGTCATTTCTTCAGCTGAAGCTTTGTGTGGGCGCTTTGGAAGAATAGAAACGGAAATCTTTATAATTCAATTACAATTCAAACTCTTTGGATTGTTAGGAACTCAAAGACAGAAAGCAGGGCTTTACTGGTAACGTTTAAAACATAGGAAATAAGTTTGTAGAGTGGTCTGATAATGTTGTTGCATAAAACGTAATGGGGAAAGTAGATTGGAGGGGATTACATGGTTTACCATTCACCCACAACGATTTGGAATATCAACCCAAACATTGCACTGGCAAAAATTATAAAGTAGTAGGAGTAACTTAGCGGGTCAGGCCGCATCCTTGGGGAACATGGATAGGTGACGTTTCACAGAGTGCTGGAGTAACTCAGCGGGTCAGGCAGCATCTGTGTAGAACATGGGCAGGTGACGTTTGGGTCGGGACCCTCCTTCAGTAATAGCAATCCAAAAGTTCTTGAAGATAGACAGTATTCTCACAATGAACTCAGAGGTCTTTATGTCCCGACATGGTTCACGAGAACAAATCAATGCACACATGCATTTACCTGCAAAACGCTCAAAAGTACGGCACCAGAAGTTGCACAGCAACACACGAGAAGGCCCGCGATTCTAGTCTTTATAATTTTTTAGCTGTGTATATGTGGGGGGTGGGGGGGAAACCGTTTAATCTCTTCCCTGTACGGGGCCCGACTTTTTCCCTGTCGGATCTCCGATGTCGTTGGGCCTAACATCGTGGAGCCGACGGCGGCCTCCAACCGGGGCCAACGTGAGGGCTCCAGTCGCGGAGACTGCGGACTCGCCATTGCGAAGCTGGCCGACTTCGGAGCGGGGAGAGCTATGGTGGCGCGCGGCTGCAACCCGACTTCGGAGCTTCGGAGGCTCCGACCGCAGGCCCGGTGGACAGGAACATCGGGAGCTTGCAGGTCCCAGGTGGGAGACCGCTTTTCAGAGGTCCCGCAATGGCAACTTCTCTCGCTGGAATCGCGGGGTTTAAATGACTAGGAGTGGGGCCTAACATCGCCCGGCGTGGCTTAACGGCTGCGGGACTTACCATCGCCCGCCGGGGGCTTTAACATCGGGTGCCCCAGTCGCCTCGACGTTGCAGTTGGACTGCTGGACCGCAGGAGAAGAACAAGGGAAGAGATAAGACTTTTGCCTTCCATCACAGTGAGGAGGTGTTGGAGATTCACCGTGATGGATGTTTGTGTAAATTGTTTTAAGTGTGGGTCTTGTTTTTTTTTTGTAATGTTAAGAATGTAGAAATGCAATAAAAGGCATTCTATTCTATTCTAGCTACTTCACTGTGTACTGCTGCTGCTATTTAAATCTTTATTGCAAGTAGTAAAACAAATCAAATGCAATTAATTGTTAACGGTGACATGAAGAAAACATGACATTTTGTCAGCTATAAAGCCGGTCATCTCCTAAATACTAGAGTTTCCCTCTGGATGCTCGGCTAACCTCTGGTCTCAAGAGGAATCCTGCCATTAAATGGCAAATAAATGATGACAGGTTAATGGGTAAATGTAATATTTCTGTCACATACATGGTACGACATGGCTAATCAGCAACTCAGAACACGCTATTATTATTCATTAGTCTGCTTGTTGTACTGGCCAGTTCGTAAATACAGGGGCAAAAATAAATAGGAATGCAGTTTAGAAAACTGACATTTCCACTTACCTGATCCACAATTAACCAATCTACGCAATTGGACACAAGGAACTGCAAATGCTGGTTTACAAAACCAGACACAAAGTGCTGGAGTAACTCAACGGGCCAGGGCGCATCTCTGGAGAACATGGATAGGTGACGTTTTAGGTCAGGACCCTTCTTTCAGATTGGTTGTCGGGGAAGGGTGGGAAGCTGGAAGGAAGGAGGGACAGGACAAAGCCTAGCGAGTGATAGGTGAATACAGGCGAGGGGGAAATCACACTTCTCCTTCCTTGTGCCGCACTTGCGCTCACACCCCTTTCACGTCCCCTTCCATCTATATTCCCGCCCCAGGCTGCACAACTTGCATCTCTTCTATCCCTATCTCATAGTCTTTGTCTTTTCATCTCTGGCTTTTGTCCAACCACCTGCCTCTCAAAGCCCCCTTTACCGATGTCCACGTATTACTCGCCAGATGTTGCCCTGCCTCTCCTCTCTCTCAGCTCCACCCCCCCCCCCCCCCCCCCCCCAACCAACCAAACAAAATCAATCTGAAGAACAATCCTGGCCTGAAACTTGACCTATCTATGTTCCCCAGAGATGCCAGAGATGCTACCTGACCCAGAGTTACTCCAGCACTTTAAGTCTGCCCAGGTACAGGATACTGAGTTGGATCTTCAGCCATGATCATATTGAATGGCGGTGCAGGCTCGAATGGCCGAATGGCCTACTCCTGCACCTATTTTCTATGTTTCTATGTCCTTTTTAAAATCTACACAGTTGGTTGGACAAACAGTGATGATTTAAATAAACCAGCTGCTTAAAAGAAAAAAGCTTTTTATTTGGTTTGTAAAAGAGATTACAGGTGTTTGTCTGATGTGACTTAATTATTAGTGTACGGTCAGATTGTTAATAACTGTTGTGTGTGTGTGTGTGTGTGTGTGTGTGTGTGTGTGTGTGTGTGTGTGTGTGTGTGCGCGCGCGCATGTACGTGTGTGTGTGTGTGTGGTTCCATTTTTTAAACTTTTACAGCTCCAGCTGCAGTTAGAACAGCATTGTGATCCTTGTGGGCAGATGACTATCTCTGCCCCATATCATTGCGCACCATCATTACACTAGATGGACCATGGAGTAAGGATGTACTGCACAAACAAAGCTAACCAATTTCTAGATAATGATACTTACATAGATTTCCATTTTTCTGTACAAGCCATAATTTAGCAGCAGGTTGTGGGTCATTCGGATTCTATGTGGCTTCATTGGGTGACCCTGCCCATAGTAGTAATTGCCAACATCACCTGCATTAATAAAAATAAATTGGAAAAGCTCTTCAGAAGCAAGTTTGCAAAAGTATTTTACTGTCTTGGGGTGCAAAAATGTTTGGGGGTGGGGAGCAGGGGGTGGTGAAGAGAGTCATAGAGTGGAAACAGGCCCTTCGGCCCAACTTGCCCCACCAGCCAACATGTCCCAGCTACACAGGTCCCACGTGCCCGCATTTGGTCTGTATCCTGTCCTATCCATGGACCTGTTGGGATAGTCCCTGCCTCAACTACCTCCTCTGGCAGCTTGTTCCATGATTCATAAGATCACAACTGATAGGGGCACAATTAGGCCATTTGGCCCATCAAGTCTACGTCATTCAATCACAGCTGATCTATCTCTCCCTCCTAACCGCATTCTCCTGCCTATCTCCCCATAACCTCTGACACCCGCACTAATCAAGAATCTATCTATCTCTGCCTTTAAAATATCCATTGACTTGGCCTCCACAGCCTTCTGTGGCAAAGAATTCCACAGATTCAACACTCTGTGTGAAAAAGCTACCCTCTCAGATTCCTATTAAATCTTTTCCCCTTCACATTAAGCCCACATCTGACCCTTAATTCACCTACTCTGGACAAGAGACTCTGTGCATCTACCCAATCTATTCCTCTCATGATATTATGCACCTCTAGAGATAGGGACAGGAAAGCATTCGTGACTGCAATAATTAGTTGGAGGAGCAGATAGGCGATCTCATCACATGCAATTGCAGGGTGGTGTGGTGATACCAGTGACAAGAGTGCCTGCAACATGGAGTAATAAGGGTGAATAACTAGACCTTGCCTCAACATTAATACTAGAGACAGCAGGGATGAGTCCAGCCAGCACATGGCAGATGACAGGAAACAGTCAGGAGAAGGTACTTTATGAGAGCCGTAGCATCTAGTCTGATTGCTGGGTATTTTCAAGATTTTGTTTTGATTTTGCAACTTCAGGATTGCTTTTCCTGTCGTGCATCATGGAGTACAGTTATCTGACGATAATCCCAGTGAATATGCAGGTAAAGGAGGAAAGATGACTAGAAATTCTTCTGATAACAGGACCACATTTTGGAGAGAGCGAGTGAGAGGGTGGGATGCTGCACAAGCCAGGTGGGCTACAACCTCCACACAACTGAGCTCATAAAGCATGTCATTGTCTGAGGTTCAGCTGAATACTTGAATAATCAACTTGTTTACTCCAACATCGCTTGTTAAAATTTCAACCAAATAACTCAAAGATTAATTTATTGTAGGTAGACACAAAATGCCGGAGTAACTCAGTGGGATAGGCAGCATCTCTGGAGAAAAGGAATGGGTGACGGTTCGGTTCGAGACACTTCGTCAGACTTCAGCTTAGTTTATTGTCCCGTGTTCCAAGGTTCAGCAAGAAGCTTATATTAGTGCCAACTAATCAGTGGAAAGACAATACATGATTGCAATTGAGAAATCCACAGTGTAGAAATACATGAAATGGGAATAAAGTGAATACTGTATAGCGCAAGATAAAGTCGAGTAAAGTCCGAGGGTTTCTAAATGAGGTGGATAGTAGCTCAGGACATATCACCAGTTGATGATAGGATGGCCTGATAACAGCTGGGAAGAAAGGGTTATTGAATCTGGAAGTGGGCGTTTTCATACTTCTACACCTTGTGTGACCAGGGTGAGACTCGTCCTTGATGATGCTGCTGGCCTTGCCGAGGCAGGGTGAGGTGTAGATGGAGTCAACGGAAGAGAGGTTGGTTTGTGTGATGGTCTGGGCTGCATCCACAAAGTATGAAAGTACTTTGGAAGAAAAGGTCATCCCAACCATTTAAGTCCATTTCTGGCACAAGCCATTGACTCTCGACGCAGTGTGCCCATTTCAATAGTCTCCAATTAACTTTTCCAATCCATGAACATTGAAGCACTTTTTCCAGCTCTCTCCACACAGCAGAACAATACGACATAGAATCTCCAGCAGCATGGATGACACCAACTTAAGCATCTTTTTAAGAATTAAAGCACAATACCTCAGCAATAAGAAACTGACAATGCTGGAATTGTGAGTAAAACAAATGGCTGAATGAAATCAGCAGGCCAAGCAGAATCTATGGGGACAGGAACCGCTGATGTTTCAAGTTGAAGCCCAGTATTAGTCCTGATGCAGGGCCTTGACTTGAAACATTGATAATTCCACCCCCCTCGACAGATGCCCCATGATACACCGACTTCCTCCAGCAGTTTACATTTTGCTCCATGACTTGTAGCGGTATCTCAGATTGAATATTAGCAGGCTCTACGACTAAAAGTAACACAGCAGGAACTCGATTTTCTCAATATCAATCACAATTGGAAATTTGAGCATTATTTCTTCATTTGGGACCATAGGTCCTGGGACCAGATCTGAATCCATCAAAATATAATCTTCTGGAGGAACTCATCTGTGAAGGAAGATGTGCAATGTTATCAGGTCAAGATCCTTCTTCAGAGGGGTCGTCTGAAGAAACATTCTGACCCAAAATAACGTTTCCATTTCCCTCCCACAGATGCTACTTAGCTTGAGTTCCACAGTTTATTTTTGCTCAAGACTTCAGCATCTACCATCTTGTGACTTTCTGAATCTCTATGAATGACAACAGCAAGCACTGCTTTTCAGTGCCACTATTTTGCCATCAATTAAACACTGACTAGTCAAAATATTGCTCACATTTGCCAAACTAAAAACCGTCAAAATATTTTACTAGTATATCTGTTGATTCTGAACCAGAAATAATCTAAACACAAAAGTGTAGGAGAAAATTCAGTTAATTTAAGACTGACACTAAATATTTAAAAGAAATCCAAACCTGCCAATGACAAGATGAAAGAAAATTAGATTGTTGCTTAAATTTATCTTCTTGAATTCATGTCCTTTAAACTTTGTCCGTTTCACCTTGAAGCGATGTCCTCTAGTGTTTGACATTTTCACCAGGGAGAAAGGTTCTGACTGTCTACGCTAACTTTACATACTTCATCAGATTTCCAAAACCTCCGTCACTCCAAAGAAAATATTGCAGATTTGTCCAACCTGGTGAATGTGTACTGTGTCCTCCCCAAAGCCTACACATTCGTGGTCCACCGCTGGTGAACACAAACCCATCACGCTCAGCATTGTGCACCAGCTTTAAATGCCACCATTTGCTTCATTCATCTGAACTAGAAAGGTCTGAAAAAGGGTCTCGAACCGAAACGTCACCCATTCCTTCTATCCAGAGATGCTGCCTTGCCCGCTGAGCTTCTCCAGCATTTTGTGTCTATCTTAACTAAAAGCAAACTTTGGCTGAGATGCTCTTGAAGCTGGCACTCCAAAATATTAGGTGCAGATGAGGTACAATTTAGTTGCTGCAGTGTTTGCTTATGTGTTTTGCTTATGCGCTATTTTTAAGAGCTAGTTAGGGCTCTTAAAGATAGCAGAGTCAGGGGATATGGAGAGAAGGCACGAACGGGGTACCGATTGTGGATGATCAGCCATGATCACATTGAATGGCGGTGCTGGCTCGAAGGGCCGGGTGGCCTACTCCTGCATCTATTGTCTATTGTTTACCTCGACCCGAATGTGATTGGCATTGAAGAGTGGATCAAGGAAACCCCTTCTGAGTTATCTGTCTTCGGTGTAAAAAACCTATCTGTAGTTCACATGTGATAGGAGTAGAAGTAGGGAATTCAGCCCATCAAGTCTACTCTGGCATCCATTAAACACAACTGTAATTTCTACATGGTGGAACCAAAATGTATAAAAATGGCCTTGATTAAAATCTGACAATGTGCAATTTAAACTGATGTGATTTTTTTCTACTACATGATCAGCCATGATTACATTGAATGGCGGTGCTATTGTCTATAAATCGCAAATTGTGTGGTACAGAGGCAAATAAATAAATGATGGGTCTTTGTCCCAAACATTATGGAGGGCACTGTATCTTTCACTCAATTCCCCACAGGCAGAGATCGTCTTTCCAGGGCTTCCTTGATTAAGAAACCAGGAACTGCAGATGCTGGTTGATACCAAAGATAGACACAAAGTGCTGGAGTAACTCAGCGAGTCAGGTGCATGTCTGGGGAGAGGGGGTGGCTGACGTTCTAGGTGGGGACATCTTCGCCAGGTCCAAGCTCCGGACACGCTTTGCCAAGTAACAAAACTGCAGAAAGCAGCAGACTCCTTTAAATGCAGCGCAATATTCAAACCTGTTCAATATGAATATCGCACACAAAGAGAGACAGGCAGCCCACAGCTGGGGCCGGGGGGCAGGTGGGGGCTGGAGGCCCGCGGGGGGGGGGGGGGGCTCTCCCGTGCCTCAGGCCGTCAGGGTCTGGCCCTGCCGCTCACCCCCAACCAACCGGTGGCCTCCGTTAGCCGGGCGCCCCGGCCGCCGCCTCCTCACCGTCATAGTAGTAGCAGACCTTCTTCTTGCCGCCGCCGCCCGCCTGCGTGAACGCCATCTTGCCGCCGCTGCTCCGCCCGCGTCCGCACCGCGCCGCGCCCCTCCCCCCCGCGCGCAACCTACCCTGCTGGCCCCGCCAATCACCGCCCGCCCGCCCCGCGCCCTCTGTGACGTCAGCCCCAGCAACAAATGGCGGCAGGGGCGGGGCTTCGGCGCCAGCGAGTTTGGTTGACGGCGCAAAGTTACCGCCCTCCCCCTTCCCTCCCCCCCCACGCTCCCCATCCCCCACACTCCCCCCCTCCCCCCACACTCCCCCAACACTCCCCCACCCTCCCCCTCCCCCCACACTCCCCCTCTCCCCCCTCCCCCACCCTCCCCCCCCTCCCCCCCACACTCCCCCTCCCCCTCCCCCCACACTCCCCCTCCCCCACACCTCCCCCCCCACACCCTCCCCCCTCCCCCCACACTCCCCCTCACCCCCTCCCTCCCCCACATCCCCGTTCCCCCCACACTCCCCCCACCCTCCCCCTCCCCCCACACTCCCCCTCTCCCCCCCACTCCCCCACCCTCCCCCCCCCCCCACACTCCCCCTCACCCTCCCCCTCCCCCCCACACTCCCCCTCCCCCACACTCCCCCCCCCCCCACCACTCCCCCCTCCCCCCACACGTCCCCGCTCCCCCACCCTCCCCCTCCCCCACACTCCCCCCCTCCCCCCACACTCCCCCTCCCCCCCATACACTCCCCCTCCCCCACTCCCCCCACACTCCCCCCCCCCACACACCCCCCCCTCCCCCCACACTCCCCCTCCCCACCCTCCCCCCTCCCCCCACACTCCCCCCACCCCCCTCCCCCCACACTCCCCCTCCCCCCCAAACTCCCCCCTCCCCCCCAACACTCCCCCCCCCCTCCCCCCCACAATCCCCCCCACCTCCCCACTCCCCCTCCCCCCCACACTCCCCCCACCTTCCCCCTACCCCCTCCCCCCCCACACTCCCCCCCACACTCCCCCCACACTCCCCCCCCCACCCCCACTCCCCCCCTCCCCCCCACACTCCCCCCCCTCACCCCCCCCCACACCTCCCACCTCCCCCTCCCCCCCCCCCTCCCCCCCACACTACCCCCCCCTCCCCTCCCCCCACCACTCCCCCTCCCCCCACACTCCCCCCTCCCCCCACACTCCCCCCCCCCCACACTCCCCCACACTCCCCCTCCCCCACACTCCCCCTCCCCCACCCACCCTCCCCCACAACTCCCCCCTCCCCCCACAATCCCCCTCCCCCCACACTCCCCCCCACCCCCCCTCCCCCACCCTCCCCCTCCCCCCACACTCCCCCCCTCCCCCCCACACTCCCCCCTCCCCCCACACTCCCCCCACACTCCCTCCCCCCCACACTCCCCCTCCCCCCACACTCCCCCCACACACCCCCCCCACTCCCCCCTCCCCCCCACACTCCCCCCTCCCCCCACACTCCCCCCACACTCCCCCCCCCCCCCACACGCCCCCCCACCTCCCCCCACACTCCCCCCCCCCCACACTCTCCCCCTCCCCCCACACTCCCCCAACCCCCCCCCTCCCACCACACTCCCCCTCCCCCCCACACTCCCCCACACTCCCCCCTCCCCCCCACACTCCCTCCCCCCCCCACATCTCCCCCCTCCCTCAACCCCCACAACTCCCCCTCCCCGCCACACTCCCCCATCCCCCCCACACTCCCCCCCTCCCCCCCACTCCCCCTCCCCCCCACTCCCACCCCCCTCCAACTCCCACACTCCCCCCTCCCCCCACACTCCCCCCTCTTCCCTACAGGTCTCCCCACACTCCCCCCACACTCCCTCCCCCCCCACACTCCCCCCTCCCCCCACACACTCTCCCCCCTACACTCCCCCATCATATTCCCCCTTCCCCCTCCCCCTCCCCCCCACACTCACCCCTCACTTCCCCCCCTTCACCCCCCTCCCCACTCCCCCCACACTCCCCCTCCCCCTTCACACACCCCCTCCCCCTTCCCCCACACAAACAACACCCCTCCCTCACTCCCCTCCCTACCATTCCCTTCCACACCCCCCCTTCACCACTCCCCCTCCACACTCCCCCTCCCCTTCACCGTCCCCCTCCCCCCAACACCCCTCCCCTCCCCTCCCCCACACTCCCCTCCCCTTCCCCGTCCCCTCCCCAACACTCTCACTCGCCCATCCCCTCCCCCCCCCACACTCCCCCTCCCTCCCCCACACTCCCCCCGCCCCCACACTACTCCCTCCCCCGCCAACACTCCCCCTCCCCTCCACACTCCCCCTCCCCCCACACACTCCCCCCCCCCACGCTCTCCCCCCCGCCCCACACTCCCCCTCCCCCCCACACTCCCCTCCCCCCCCCACACATCCCCCCCACCCCCCCTCCTCCCCCACGTGACTCCCCCTCCCCCACACTCCCCACCTTCCTCCCCCCTCACCCCACACTCCCCCCTCCCCCGACACTTTCCCCCCCCCGACCTCCTCCCCTCCCCCCCCACACTCCCCATCCCCCACCTCCCCCTCTTCCCCCTTCTCCCTCCCCCACACCCCCCCTCCACCTCCCCACACTCCCCCCTCCCCCTCCCCTCACACTCCCCCCAACAACCTCCCCCCCCACTCCCCCTCACCCCCACACACCCCCTCCCCCTCCCCTTCCCCTCCCCCTCCCCCTCCCCCTCCCCTCCCCACTCCCCCTCCCCCCACCACCTCCCAACTCCCCCCCCACACCCTCCCTCCCCCCCCTTCTCCCCTCCCCTCAACAACTCCCCCTCCCGTCTACCCTCCTTCCACCTCCCCCTCCCCTTCCTCCCCCACTCCCCTTCCTCCCCCTCCCCCCACACCCCCTCCCCCCTTCCTCCACCCTCCCCCCACCCCCCACCTCCCCCCCACACACTCCCCCTCCTCCCACACACTCCCCCACCTAGACAATCCCCCTGCCCCCACAACCCCCCTCCCCCACACTCCCCCTGCCCCTTCATCCTTCCCCCTCCCTCCACACTCCCCCTCCCCTTTCCCCTCCCCGCTCCCCCCTCCCCCACACTCCTCCCTCTCCTTCACCTTCCCCCTCCCCCACACTCCCCCCTGCCCCACACCCCCCTCCACACACTCCCCCCTCCCCCCACCACTGACCCCGAAACCCCCCTCCCCTAGAGGAACACTCCCCCCTCCCCTTCCCTCCACCTTGACCCTCCCCCCGCATCTCACCCCTCCCCCCACACTCGCCCCTCCCCCACATTCCCCCCTGCCCCTACATTCCCCCCTTTGCCCCACATTCCCCCCTGCCCTCACCTACCTTACCCCACACACCCCCTTCCCCCACACTCCACCGCCCCTTCACCTTCCCCCTTCCCCCCCCCACACTCCCGAACCCCCCCCCTTCCCCTAACACTCCCCTATTCGCCTATTTTTTTTTTTTCACCTTCCCCCCTCCCTCACACTCCCCCCTCCCCTCACATTCCTCCCTTCCCCTCTTCACCTTCCCCCCCCCCCCTCACATTCCCCCTTCCATTCCCACTCTTTCCCCCCCCTCCCCCTAACCCCCCCTCATTGCTCTGGACTAGTGAAGAATGATCCCACAGTGTTTGTGCAGACCACTACGCTGTTAAACTGATCTTATCTGCGTGTACATGATACATATCCCTCTAATCCCAGCCAATGTGCCCATCCACAAGCCTCTTCAACACCACGATCGTATCTGCCACCACCACCCCCCACCTCCCCCAGGCTCTCACCACTCTCTGTGTAAAAATACTTGCACTCACATCTGCTTTAAACTCTCCCCCCCCCCCTCCCTCGCTCACTTAATAGCTCTGCCCTCTAGTGTTGGATATTTCCATCCTGGGAAAAAGATTCTTCTGAAATCTTTCTCTGTCTCACATCTTGAACCACTGCAGTTCCCATCTATGATACTAGAGTTGCCAAGTTGTTGGGGAGGGAATTCCAAAGTCTAGATCAGTGACAAATGAAGATGTGTAGGAAGGAACTCCAGATGCTGGTTTAAACCGAAAATAGACAGAAAATGCTGGAGTAACTCAGCAGGACAGGCAAGCATCTCTGATGAGATGGAATGGGTGACGTTTCGAATCGAGACCCTTTTGCAGACCAGAAACAAATCTAGTAACAAAACCTCGACCAGTATCAGATGTGGATGTGATGGGACTGACAGAGAGAGAATCTCTGTGTTCCCAAGTGCCTGCCACGTGTTGGATGACCTTAAAACTGTGAAGATGTTTGAAAAGCTGAAAGGGGCTTTAAGAACCAAAGAGCCATGAGTCCCCGAGAGTCAACATGAGCGGGAGGAGCCCAGGAGTGATTGGGAGCACTGGGAATGTTGACCTGTGTCGGCCGAGTGTTGCTACATTGTGGGTGAATGGATAAACACCAACCAGAATTTGCACTTTATTTCCTTTATTTATTTTCTTAAAAAAGACTCAAAACTACAAAAGATTTAAACTGAAATATGTTCACAAAATCACTAATTATTATCTTGCATCTTTATCTGTACAAAATGTATATAATATGAAAATAAAAATGAAAACTGTTGTTTTAGCAGAAATTGCAATGAATTTGATGTATTCAGAAATCTGACATTTAATTCTGTTTAAAAGATTCTATAAAAGAGAAAAAACCCGTAAAACATGTAAACTATTGGCTGGCACTGATTGGTCCCGGCTATTAATGCCAGTCAGAGTGGCATAGGCGAGGGTATGCAGGAGGGAGGGATGGAGGGGCGAGGATGGAGGGCAGGAGGGAGGGATGGAGGCTGTAGGATGGAGGCATGGAGAGAGGGTGCAGGAGGGAGGAAGGGAGGGAGGGTGCAGGAGAGAGTAAGTGCCATATCACCAACCCTAGCATGATCATGCCCCTGCCACAAACTGGTGCAACTTGCTACACATCGGATTATTTCCACATATTCAGACAGAACGGAAACAAGCATCCACAAATTAGTTTCTCATGAAATACCAATGCAGAATAGGAGTTTGGAAAGATGATTAGCTATCGATCATCGTGACATCCTCGTGGTTGGTTTGCCTCGTGGTGAGCAGGTAATTGTCTGAATTGGCACAAAACAAGTGGGTGTTTGGGAAGTGGAGGAGCACACCTGGGACAAACGGTGCAGCAATGTACCGGTTCACAATGAGAATAACTGCTTTTGATCAAGAATATTGTTCCGATTGGTGTAATCCCTATTCCCCACAGATAATGATTTAATGTAGATAGACACAAAATGCTGGAGTAACTCACCGGGACAGGCAGGATTTCCGGATAGAAGGAATGGGTGACATTTTGGGTCGAGACCCTGCTGCAGACTGAGAGTCAGGGAAGAGGGAAACGGGAGATATGGAAGGGTAAGGTGTGAAAACGAGGGATCAAGGGGAGAGAATCGAGAAAAATGTAGAATAGATAATTGTTAGCTAGGGGAAGGTGACAACGAAGCATACAATAGTAAAATGTAATCAGGAGGCAGTCAGACTGGTCAGAGAACTAGGATGGGGGAAGGACGGAGAGAGAGGGAAAGCAAGGGTTATGTGAAGTTAGAGAAGTCAATATTCATACCGCTGGGGTGTAAGCTACCCAAGCTTAATGTGATGGGCTATATGATGTCCAAGTGCAGATCAGTTGAAACATCCACCTACAGTATATGACAGATAACATCAAGGGACAGGGATGACGCACAGTGCCAGAAACATTCAGCAGGTCCGTTGCAGATAGCTTTGTGTCCAGCGCTCATGAACCCCAGTGGGTGTTTTGATTTGAAAGCCAGAATGAGAACGTTAACTTGAGAGAGCATCACTAATTTAAAATCTACTTAAAATAAAATTGCATAAACAGAGTTGTAGCTTCAAAATAACATGGACCTTTCAAAGAATTTAGAAAATGTAGCAAAATATTTCTGAAGAATTATGTTCAGGTTTGGAAACTTTGGCTTTGCACTGTAACGATTCTCAAGTACTACTCATTATAAACTTACTGTATTATTGATTGTTGCAATGTATTTTGTGTAATTGTATTAGTGGGGCTGCTAAGCTTGCAGCAAGTATGAATATCATTGTTCCGTGCTGGGACATATTACACACTCTTAACTCTCTTGTATAGAAAGCATCACTGGATGAGTTGAGATAGAAAGACAGGCAGGTATCCAAGGACCAGTCGCACCCCGGTCACTCCCTCTTCTCCCCTCTCCCATCAGGCTAGAGGTACAGAAGTGAAAATGCACACCTCCAGATTCAGGACAGTTTTGTCCCAGCTGTTATCAGGCAACTGAACCATCTTCTCACCAACTGGAGAGCGGTCCTGATCCCCCAATCTACCTCATTGGAGACCCTCGGACTTTACTGGCAGTTATCTCACACTGAACATAATTCTCTTTATCATCTATGTGTACACTGTGGACGGCTCGATACTAATCATGTCTTTTCACTGACTGGATTGCACGCAACAAAAGCTTTTCATTGTACTTTGGTACACGTAACAATAATAATAAGCTAAACTAAACTAAAGTAAACATCCCTGTGGGGAATGGGCAAGTGGCTGTGGGGGGGGGGGGGGGGGGGAGCGTTGTGGAGGGGTTGGGGGGGGGTTATGAGGCAGGTGGGGGGGGGGGGAAGCATGGGGAGGGAGGAGTTTGTGTTGTGAAGTGAGGTGAGGTGGGGGGTATGAGGCACGTGGGGGGGGGAGCGTGGGGAGGGAGGGAGTTGGGGGTGTGTGAGGTGAGTGAGGTGAGGGGGTGAGTGAGAAGTGATGCGAGTATCCCAGAACTGCCAGTGATGGATGCCACACAGGAGGCTGCGTTTTCAGGGATGTGCCCAGGACATGACTACACTGTCTTGGCCAATATTTATACATCGTTCAACATCATTAACCATCCGTCTGGTCATTATCTCACTGTTTGTGGGAGTTTATTCTGCACTAGTCACCTGCCATACTTCCTATTTTGCAGTATTTTCTGGGCTGTACCGCACTGTGAGATAGTGTGTGGAAGGCATCATATCTGTCTGCGTTGTCCATGTCAACACTGTTAAGGTTGCTTCTGGTACTGGGCTTCAGTGGCTGTGAAGAAGTCTTCCAGGACGCTCTGGAGAAACTCAAATGTTGGCCGATCTTCCGGCTTGTCGCTCCAGCATTGATTCATCACCTCGTACAGTTCCTCGGTGCAGTTGTCAGGCTGAGGCATCCGGTAGCCGCGCTCCAGATTCTGGATCACCTCAGGGTTGGACATTCCTGTGTGGAGTCACAAAGACACATGAAAACGTGGTGAGGAAGAAGGTTAGCCATGGAGTCTCACGGCACGGAAACAGGTTCTTTGGCCCCACTCACCCATGTCGACCCAAGCGCCCCATGTATAACCAAAGGCTTGTCCCACCCCGATCATGCCTTCTTCTCCCTGCTCCCATCTGGTAGAAGGTTCAGAAGCTTGAAACCAGACTCAGGAGCAGCCTGTGTGTAGCAAGGAACTGCAGAATCTGGTTTAAACCGAAGATGGACACAAAAAGCTGGAGTAACTCAGCGGGACAGGCAGCATCTCTGGAGAGAAGGAATGGGTGACGTATCAGGTCGAGACTGAGTCTGAAGAAGAGTCTTGACCCGAAACGTCACCCATTCCTTCTCTCCAGAGATGCTGCCTGTCCCGCTGAGTTACTCCAGCATTTTGTGTCATGTCAGGAACACTTTCTTCCCCTCTGTTATCAGGCTTCTGAACAGCCCTTCCATTGGGTAGGGGACTGTCCGATTCACCTCCACCCCATTGCGGACATTGGACTTTGTCTCTGGAACTGATGCGCTACAATGCTGAGAACTATATTCTGCATTCTGTATCTTCCCCTTTGCTCCACCTATTGTACTGGAGTTTGACGATTGTATTAGCCTATTCGATTATCTGATCTCCATAGGTTCATAAGGTCATAAGTAATAGGAGCAGAATTAGGCCATTCGGCCCATCAAGGCCACTCCGCCATTCAATCATGGCGGATCTATCGCTCCCTCCTAACCCCATTCTCTTGCCTTCTCTCCATAACCCCTGACACCCGTGCTAAACTCTTGGATAGCATGCAGAACATAGCTTCCCACTGTTTCTCACCACACAAAGCAATAATAAACCTAACCCCAAACCTCACCCCATTTGCCCAGGCCTGGCCCGTATCCATGGTAACCTGCATGTCCCGTCTCCAACATCCCACGGTCCCAGTGATGGGTCAAGGAGAGAGGGACGACACTGAGGACTGACCGGTCAGAGAGCTCTATCCTTCTGCATTCACACCTGGCCCTCAGCATGCTCCGCATGCTCCAATCTGACCCTCACCCGCAAACATTGTGCAGCACTCTGGTAATTTATGAAAAAATTACCCCTGGAAAACCACAGTTATTATGGATAATAACTAGAGGTTTGTCCCCTCTCAACAATGACAGTGAAGAAGGGTCTCGACCCGAAACGTCACCCATTCCGTCTCTCCAGAGAATCTGCCTCCCCCACTGAGTTACACCGGCATTGTGTGTCTATCTTTGGTTATAACCAGCATCTGCAGTTCCTTCATACACATTAGTTTAGTTTAGTTTAGTTTAGAGATACAGCGCAGAATTGCCTTTTGGCCCACCGAGGCCACGCTGACCAGCGATCCCCGCACACCAACACTATCCAACACACACTAGAGACAATTATTACATTTGTACCAAGCCAATTAACCTACAAACCTGTTCATCTTTGGAGTGTGGGAGAAACTGATGGTCTCGGAGAAAACCCCGGCGTATTGATTGTGGAGTTTGTCAGATGGTGGTGAACTACCAGGGTAGTGTAGATGCCAGGATGTGAGTGTACATACCCATCAACACAGTGTGTACCTGGATAGCAGGCACGTGCCGTGAGTAATTACTCAGGGTAGGCAGTCAGCCGGCTTAAAAACAAATCTTAAACTGCGCATGCGCAGATTGTTCTCTTCATAAAAAATAAAAAATAAGTAACAATTCAATTTTCCCAAGGCTTCTCAATCTCCTTCATTTTTTTATTACTGAATGGGTGGGGGACGGAGAATGAAGGCAGGTGGAGAGATGGTGGGAAAAACGGGAGCACACCGGGACGTTGAACCAGTTGTCATCTTATTGAATGACAATACTAATTCAAGGGCCACTCACCGCTGCCGCAGCGCTCCGGGCACGGACAGCAGAACTGGCCGCCACTTCTGGGGATAGAAGCAGCTCCGGTGCGAGCGGCCGCCGGGACCCGACAGCAGAACTGGCCGCCACTTCAGCGCCTTCTGCCGGCCCGCTCACCTCTGGCAGTGCTCTCCGTCTGAACATCTCGCACCTGCTGCTCGCCGGCTTTGGTCATGTCAACTGCGTCCCGCAAATCCTTAAATCCCCACAGCCATGTAACCTCAACTGTCGGAATTTAAAGATTTGCGGGAAGCAGGCCGGCAAGCAGCAGGTGAGAGATGTTCAGATAGAGAGCATTGCCAGAGGTGAGTGGGGACCAGCAGAAGGGGCTGAAGTGGCAGCCGGTTCTGCTGTCGGGTCCCGGCGGCCGCTCAAAGTCAGTCACCCGAGCTGCCTCCTTCCTCGGAAGTGGCGGCCAGTTGTGCTGTCCGTGCCTGGAGCGCTGTGGCAGCCACCCAAGCTAATTCACTCCCCAGCCACAATAAAACCATACAGCAATTACAGCACGGAAACAGGCCATCTCCGCCCTTTTACTCCGTGCCGAACACTTACTCTCACCTCGTCCCATCTACCTGCTCTCAGACCGGAGCGTGGCAAGTGGATTACTGACCAATCCCCTCCTTCACAACGCCAGACTCCCCAAACACTGTGAACGGAGCTCTCCCCCCCCACCCCGGGAAATACAGTATTTAAAAGCATAAAGCACCAAGAAATGCACTTACCACGTTATTGGTACATTAAGTCCAATTCTTCACACTTTGTTTCCTGAGATACTATTAAAATAATGGCAATCCATATTTGAAAATCCCAGCAAGAAACTCGCGCTGGGCATGCGCAGTAGGCTGCTGCGCCTGTGCAGTGCTGCAAAGGCAGAATTCCTGCTGCCTTCAGCTCCCCTTGAAACTGACGGCCCGTGGGCTGCACAGCCCTTCCCGTGTTACAAGCGCTGCGGATGAAAGGCACGGAGAATTATGCCTACCTAAGAGATCGATCTCTTACACAGGCATAATTCTCCCATGCCTTTACTATTTATATTTAATAATTGCCATTTCATAAATTTAGTCAGGGTAGGCAGTGCCTACCTTGCCTACCCTGACGGCACATGCCTGCTGGATAGGTTATCCACCCACCAACACAGTGCGTACCTGGATAGGGTATCCGTCCGTATGTCACGATCTCCGTCAGGAGGATTCCGAAGCTCCAGACGTCCGACTTGATGGTGAACGTTCCGTAGTTAATGGCTTCTGGTGCTGTCCATTTGATGGGGAATTTAGCACCTGAACAAACGGAGGATTAGTATAGTTCAGAGATACAGCACAGAAACAGACCCTCCGGCCCACCTAGTCTCCGCCAAGCAGCGATCACCGCACGCCAACACCAGTCTGAAGAAGGGTCTCGACCCGAAACGCCACCCATTCCTTCTCTCCAGAGATGTTGCCTGTCCCACTGAGTTACTCCAGCATTTGTGACTATCCTACACACACTAGGGACAATTTACATTTATTCAAAGCCAATTAACCTATAAGCCTGTACATCTTTGGAGTGTGGGAGAAAACTGGAGCACCCAGAGAAAACCCACGCAAGTCACAGGGAGAACGAGCAAACTCCGTATAGACAGCACCCGTAGTCAGGATCGAACCCAGGTTTCTGGTGGTGTGAGGCAGCAACTGCCCAGCCGCTGCTAACTTGCTCCAGCCTCTGACTGTATCCTACAGTGTCCCAACTCCGCCACTAGATGTCCTCAGTGTGCCACTGTGCAGTGTGATACACTTGATGGGTCAGGCAGGTCTCTGGACAAGTGACCCTGCATTAGTGGCTCCTGGCCAGCTCACCACTCCATCATCCCCACACATGCTGCCTGACCCACATCCAGCACTCTGCCTGTTCTCCACCAACCGCTGAGTTACTCCAGCACTCTGTGAATCGTCACCTATCCGTGTTCTCCACAGATGCTGCCTGACCCGCTGAGTTACTCCAGCACTCTGTGAATCGTCACCTATCCCTGTTCTCCACAGATGCTGCCTGACCCGCTGAGTTACTCCAGCACTCTGTGAATCGTCACCTATCCCTGTTCTCCACAGATGCTGCCTGACCCGCTGAGTTAGCATTGCCTTGACATGCAGAGCGTCAGAAGTCTGAGGAAGGGCCCCAACACAAAACAGTCACCTGTCCGTTCCTCCCACTGATGCTGCCTGGTGTTACTTTAGGAAGGAGATGAGGAGGAATTTCTTTACCCAGAGGGTGGTGAATCTGTGGAATTCTTTGCCACAGATGGCTGTGGTGGCCAAGTCAGTGGATGTATTTGAGGCACAGATAGATAGATTCTTGATTAGTACGGGTGTCAGGGATTATGGGGAGAAGGCAGGAGAATGGGGTTAGGAGGGAGAGATAGAGCATCCATGATTGATGGGCCGAATGGCTTAATTCTGTTCCTGTCACTTAGGAATTGATGGCGCGCTGAGTTTCTGCAGCACTTTGTGTGTTGTTTGGGTTTCTGCATTTGCAGAATGCTTTGGGTTTCTGCACTTGCTTGTGTATGCCTGGATGAGATGTGACTCCGGCGGTATGGGGCAGCAGAGTAGATGTTGCTCGTGTGTGAGGCTTGCTTGTTGTAACCGGCAGCAGCAGCTGCAGCAACGCTTCCTGTGCTACTTTCATGCCTGTGTTATGTACGCTGAGCTTGTGTACATTGTCAAAGATGGACACAAAAAGCTGCAGTAACTCAGCGGGACAGGCAGCATCTCTGGTGAGAAGGAATGTGTGATGTTTCGGGTCGAGACCCTTCTTCAGCATGAGAGTCAGGGGAGACAGAGACTAGAAATATAGAATTACAAGGTGTGAAAACGAGAGATCAAAGTGGACAAAGGTCAAGGAAATGTAGAACACATTATCGTTTGCTAAGGGGAGGTTACAACGAGGGTGTACAAAGTAAAATTTAATCAGGAGGACAGTCAAACTGTCCCAGCGGTGTGAATACTGATTTCTCCAAATTCAAGTAACCCCAGCATTCTCTCTCTCTCTATCCCTCTCCCACCCAAGGCACACCAGCTCGATTTCACTCAACAAACAGCTAACAATGGCCTGTTTCATTTATCATCGTTACTGTTTTTGCAGGTAGACAAAAATGCTGGAGAAACTCAGTGGGTGAGACAACATCTATGGAGCTAAGGAAATAGACAATGTTTTGGGTCGAGACCCTTCTTCAGACTGATGTGATTGTGGGGGCGGGAAGAAGAAAGGAAGAGGCGGAGACAGTGGGCTGCGGGAGAGCTGAGAAGGGGAGGAGAAAGCAGGGACTACCTGACATTAGAGAAGTCAATGTTCATACCGCTGGGGTGTAAATTGCCCAAGGGAGATATGAGGAGCTGCTCTTCCAATTTACAGTGTTCCTCACTCTGGCCATGGAGGAGGCCCAGGACAGAAAAGTTGGATTCGGTATGGGAGGGGGAGTTGAAGTGCTGGGGCACCGGGAGATCAGGTTGGTTATAGCGATCTGAGCGGAGATGTTGGGCGAAGCAATCACCAAGCCTGCGCTTGGTCTCACCGATGTAGAGCAGTTGACATCTAGAGCAGTGGATGCAATATATGAGGTTGGAGGAGGTGCAGGTGACCCTCTGCCGCAGCCGAAAAGACTGCTTGAGTCCTTGAATGGAGTCGAGGGGGGAGGTGAGGCGACAAGTGTAGCATTTCCTGCGGTTTCAAGGGAAGGTGCCCAGAGAGGGGGTGGTTTGGATGGGAAGGGACAAATTGACCAGGGAGTTACGGAGGGAGCGGTCTCTGCGGAAAGCAGACAGGGGAGGAGATGGGAAGATATGGCCGGTGGTGGGATCCCTTTGGAGGTGGCGAAAATGTCGGAGGATTATTTGTTGTACGTGACGGCTGGTTGGGTGGAAGGTGAGGACAAGGGGGACTCGGCACTTGTTACAAGTGGGGGGGGAGGTGGGGAGTGAGAGTAGAGTCACGGGGTATAGAAGAGACCCTGGTGAGAGCCTCATCCATAGTAGAAGAGGGGAACCCCTGTTCCCTGAAGAATGTGGACATTTACGATGCCCAGGTGTGAAACACCTCATCCTGGGAGAAGATGCGGCGTAGACGGAGGAATTGGGAGTCCTTACAGGAAGCTGGGTGGGAAGAAGTGTAGTCCAGATAGCCATGGGAGTCAGTGGGTTTATAGTGGATGTCAGTCAGTAGTCTATCACC
This sequence comes from Okamejei kenojei, assembly GCA_035221665.1. NCBI lineage: Eukaryota > Metazoa > Chordata > Chondrichthyes > Rajiformes > Rajidae > Okamejei > Okamejei kenojei. The sequence goes on from CM069157.1 coordinate 728,565, forward strand.
TGCGCTGGAGATAGTGAGGTCTAGAAATGGTTGGGAAATGTCGGAAATGGTCCAGGTGTATTTGCGTGCCGGATGGAAGTTAGTGGTGAAATGGATGAAATCAGTGAGTTGTGTATGGGTGCAGGAGGTAGCACTTATCCCTTATCCCAAACCAGTCTGAAGAAGGGTCTTGACCCAATATGTCACCTATTCCTTCCCTCCAGAGATGCTGCCTGTCCCACTGAGTTACTCCAGCTTTTTGTGTCTATCTTCAGACAGTCAGATTAGTTGGAGAGCTAGGATTGGGGAGGGATGGGGAGAAAGGGAAAGCAAGGGTCACTGTGTACATTGCTATTGCCCAGCCATACGGCCAGGGTTGGGAGGTTTAGCAGCACATCGTGCTGGAGTAGCGTCTGGCCTTGTCGTGCAGGCGTTCACACAGTCGCCAACATCCTGCACGTTGTCTCTCAACCTCACATTGAAACAATGCACTCTGACGACGATTACTGTGTGAACCATTGGAGCTGAGCATAAAGACAAAATGTCCTGTACAAATACTCTTCAGGGACAAAGTTCAGCAAAGCTTATTTTTAGTGCATCAGTTAGCACATCTCTGGCCCTCTTCTGCATATTTCTCTGACAAAACTGACAGTTTTATTAATTTTGAACGGGCTTCAAACTATATGTAGGTCAGGAAGTGCACTGCTGATCAAACAGTGGCATTTCCCCCATGATAGAGAGGTGGTGAGAAAAACAAATCTCAGGCAAGTGTGACAGTGAATGAAATGTTATTCCTAAATATCCTAGCTATCCTGCTTGTGCAGAACACCAAGTGCTGGAGGAGCTCGGCAGGTCAGGTAGGACTTCAGTCTGCAGAAGGGTCCTGACCTGAAATGTCGTCTGTCCATTCCCTCCACAGGGAGTTCCTCCAGCACTTTGCCTTTTACTCAAGATTCCAGCATCTGCAGTTTCTCATGTCCCTGTTGTAAATGTCCGATGTGTGACAGTGCCGTTGTAGTGGCACCCAGTGGTGAAGCTGGGTATTCAGAACCCTCGTCATTGGTTAGTGCTGTGTCCCCAACCCAAACTGACAGCGCCATTTCTGCACTAGACTCATTTTAAGATTCACTTTATGGTTTTCCAGTCTCTTTCGGATCTGAAAACCGTGACCTCCAGGTTGAAGAACAGCTTCTTCCCAACAACCATCAGGCTGTTGAACACTGCCCAACACTGACCTCAGCAACTGGGATCGACAGACTTCAGCTTGGCTACCAAGGGTTACTGAAGATTCATTTATTGTGTTACTGATTATTACAAAGTTATCAGTGTGTTATTGCATTAACGGGGCCGTAAAGCTGCATAAAGAAGAATTTCATTGCTCTCATGTCAGTAAATAGGACAATTAAACACACTTGATCCTGATTCGGAGCTGCGGTCTTAACCTCTCTGGCAGTGATGCAGAGATGCAGCGGTGCGGTCCGACCCTCTCTGGCAGTGTAATGCAGATGTGCAGTGCAGCGATGCAGAGATGCAGCAGTGCTGCCTTACCCTCTCTGGCCGTGTACTCGTTGTCCTCGATGAGGCGTGCCAGCCCGAAGTCTGCGATCTTGCAGCACAGTTCCTCAGAAACGAGGATATTGGCTGCACGGAGGTCGCGGTGGATGTAGTTCCTTTGTTCAATGTAGGCCATTCCCTCTGCTATCTGTGCAACAGAGACAGGGCTCAGCAGCAATCATAGAAACATAGAAACATAGAAATTAGGTGCAGGAGTAGGCCATTCAGCCCTTCGAGCCTGCACCGCCATTCAATATGATCATGGCTGATCATCCAACTCAGTATCCCGTACCTGCCTTCTCTCCATACCCTCTGATCCCCTTAGCCACAAGGGCCACATCCAACTCACTCTTAAATATAGCCAATGAACTGGCCTCAACTACCCTCTGTGGCAGAGAGTTCCAGAGACTCACCACTCTCTGTGTGAAAAAAGTCTTTCTCATCTCGGTCTTAAAGGATTTCCCCCTTATCCTTAAGCTGTGACCCCTTGTCCTGGACTTCCCCAACATCGGGAACAATCTTCCTGCATCTAGCCTGTCCAACCCCTTAAGAATTTTGTAAGTTTCTATAAGATCCCCTCTCAATCTCCTAAATTCCAGAGAGTATAAACCGAGTCTATCCAGTCTTTCTTCATAAGACAGTCCTGACATCCCAGGAATCAGTCTGGTGAACCTTCTCTGCACTCCCTCTATGGCAATAATGTCCTTCCTCAGATTTGGAGACCAAAACTGTACGCAATACTCCAGGTGTGGTCTCACCAAGACCCTGTACAACTGAAGTAGAACCTCCCTGCTCCTGTACTCAAATCCTTTTGCTATGAAAGCTAACATACCATTCGCTTTTTTTCACTGCCTGCTGCACCTGCATGCCTACTTTCAATGACTGGTGTACCATGACACCCAGGTCTCGCTGCATCTCCCCTTTTCCTAATCGGCCACCATTTAAATAATAGTCTGCTTTCCTGTTTTTGCCACCAAAGTGGATAACCTCACATTTATCCACATTATACTGCATCTGCCAAACATTTGCCCACTCACCCAGCCTATCCAAGTCACCTTGCAGTCTCCTAGCATCCTCCTCACAGCGAACACTGCCCCCCAGCTTAGTGTCATCCGCAAACTTGGAGATATTGCCTTCAATTCCCTCATCCAGATCATTAATATATATTGTAAATAGCTGGGGTCCCAGCACTGAGCCCTGTGGTACCCCACTAGTTACTGCCTGCCATTGTGAAAAGGACCCGTTTACTCCTACTCTTTGCTTCCTGTTTGCCAGCCAGTTCTCTATCCACATCAATACTGAACCCCTAATACCGTATGCTTTAAGTTTGTATACTAATCTCTTATGTGGGACCTTGTCGAAAGCCTTCTGGAAGTCCAGATATACCACATCCACTGGTTCTCCCTTATCCACGCTACTAGTTACATCCTCGAAAAATTCCACAAGATTCGTCAGACATGATTTACCTTTTGTAAATCCATGCTGACTTTGTCCAATGATTTCACCACTTTCCAAATGTGCTGCTATCCCATCTTTAATAACTGACTCTAGCAGTTTCCCCACTACCGATGTTAGACTAACTGGTCTGTAATTCCCCGTTTTCTCTCTCCCTCCCTTCTTAAAAAGAGGGGTTACATTTGCTACCCGCCAATCCTCAGGAACTACTCCAGAATCTAAAGAGTTTTGAAAGATTATCACTAATGCATCCACTATTTCCTGAGCTACTTCCTTAAGTACTCTGGGATGCAGCCTATCTGGCCCTGGGGATTTATCGGCCTTTAATCTATTCAATTTACCCAACACCACTTCCCGACTGACCTGGATTTCACTCAATTCCTCCTTTGACCCACAGTCCCCTGCTATTTCAGGCAGATTATTGATGTCTTCCTTAGTGAAGACGGAACCAAAGTAGTTATTCAATTGGTCCGCCATATCCTTGTTCCCCATGATCAACTCACCTGTTTCTGACTGCAAGGGACCTACATTTGTTTTAACTAACCTCTTTCTCTTCACATATCTATAAAAACTTTTGCAGTCAGTTTTTATGTTCCCTGCCAGTTTTCTTTCATAATCTATTTTTCCTTTCCTAATTAAGCCCTTTGTCCTCCTCTGCTGGTCTCTGAATCACAGTCAGAGGGCTCATCTCACAGGGCAGCACCACCCTGCCCTCAGTGTGGGAACTCCAGTGTGACAGCTAGTGGGGTGGGGGTGCAACGCCAGTGTCACATCGACAGGCTGCTGCTCAGTCATGCCTCCTCCTTGTCCAGAGTCAGGCTCATGTCCAGTGTGAGACAGGTCTCCAGTGTGAGACAGGTCTCCAGTGATCCCGGTGCACATTAGCTGCAGGCCCACCCCCTTCCATGGAATTAGAACTTGGCATTTAGCAGCGGGGAAACAGAACGGTGTCCGTGTGCTTCAGGTATGGTGGGTTCTGCCCACCTGCCCTCCCTGTACCAGGCCAACACCTTGCTGCTCTGTGACTCTGAGCTGCCCATCCCTCTGCACCCCGAGTTAAACGCCCCTCACCCTGACACTGCCCGGTCCATCATGGGCGCTGGCTCCGGCCAGGCAGTGCAGTTTTACACCGTATTTTCTGCTGGTGCTCGTTTTGCACCAGTTTGGATCCTTGGCAACCTGTCACACACCACGAGACCTCTGGTCTACAACACGCTGCCTGCTTCTCTGCACTGAAGTATCTGCAGGCTGTGCAGGCTGTGGTGAAAGGATTGTTATCTCTGTCTTGTCTTTGTTAGTGTTTGTTCGCAGAGACGGGATGTGGTTCAGGGCGCACCTTGCACTTGTTCGTGTTCTTGCTGCCGCCCCAGTGTAGAGAGAAGACTGACTGGCTGCATCATGGCCTGGTTCAGTTACTCAAACGCCCAGAAACAATGGAGACTATAGTGAGTGGTGGACACTGCCCGATCCATCACAGATACTGACCCCCCCCCACCCTCCCCCCCCCCTCCCCACCACACACTGCCCGATCCATCACAGGTACTGACGCCCCCCCCCCCCCCCCACACTCCCCCCCTCCCCACCACACACTGCCCGATCCATCACAGGTACTGACCCCCCCCCCCCCCACCCCCCCCCCTCCCCCCCCTCCCCACCACACACTGCCCGGACATCACAGGTACTGACCTCCCCACCATCGAAGGGATCTACAGGAGGCGCTGCCTCAAAAAGGCAGCCAGCATCATCAGAGACCCACACCACCCTGGTCACGCTCTCATCTCGCTGCCACCATAGGGAAGAAGGTACAGGAGCCTGAAAACCGTGACCTCCAGGTTCAAGAACAGCTTTTTCCCAACAACATGAGGCTCTTGAACACGGCACAACACTGACCTCAGCGACTTATCTAACACAGACTGTGCCCGTGTTTGCTCCATGGAAAAGTTTTGCACTGTTATGGTTATCGAGTATAACTCTATTAATTTATTGGATTATTGACTATTATACATTTTTCTGTGTGTTACTGCATTTATGGGCTAATGTAAACCTGCGGCTGTTCCATTGCCGGGACATGTGACTATTAAACTCTCTAGACTCTGAAACAAAGCAGTAAACAAATGTAATGAATGTTCTGGATGTGATGCTTTATGTGTGTCTGTGGACACAGAAGGAAAAGAAGAATCTTTCAGTCTGACAGAACAAACACAGCAGCTGGTTCAACATGTGACATGAGTGCAGAGAACGGGAAGAAACTGCAGAAGCTGGGAACCTGAAACAAAATCAGAAAGTGCTGAAATGCTCATTAGAAACATAGAAACATAGAAAATAGGTGCCGGAGAAGGCCATTCGGCCCTTCGAGCCTGCACCACCATGGCTGATCATCCAACTCAGTATCCCGTACCTGCCTTCTCTCCATACCCCCTGATCCCTTTAGCCACAAGAGCCACATCCAACTCCCTCTTGAATATAGCCAATGAACTGGCCTCAACGACCTTCTGTGGCAGAGAATTCCAGAGACTCACCACTCTCTGTGTAAAGATTGTTTTCCTCATCTCAGTCCTAAAGGAATTCCCCCTTATCCTTAGACTGTGACCCCTTATTCTCAACTCCCCCAACATCGGGAACAATCTTCCTGCATCTAGCTTGTCCAACCCCTTAAGAATTTTGTAAGTTTCTATAAGATCCCCCCTCAATCTTCTAAATTCCAGTGAGTACAAGCCGAGTCTATCCAGTCTTTCTTCATATGAAAATCCCGACATCCCAGGAATCAGTCTGGTGAATCTTCTTTGAACCCCCTCTATGGCAAGAATGTCTTTCCTCAGATTTGGAGACCAAAACTGTACGCAATACTCCAGGTGTGGTCTCACCAAAACCCTGTACAACTGCAGTAGAACCTCCCTGCTCCTATACTCAAATCCTTTCGCTATGAATGCTAACATACCATTTACTTTCTTCACTGCCTACTTTCAATGACTGGTGTACCATGACACCCAGGTCTCGTTGCATCTCCCCTTTTCCTAATCGGCCACCATTCAGATAATAATCTACCCTCATGTTTTTGCCACCAAAGTGGATAACCTCACATTTATCCACATTATACTGCATCTGCCCATTCACTCAGCCTATACAAATCACCCTGCAGCCTCCTAGCATCCTCCTCACACCTAACTATACCCCCCAGCTTGGTGTCATCTGCAAATTTGGAGATGTTGTATTCAATTCCCTCGTCCAAATCATTAATGTATACTGTAAATAGCTGGGGTCCCAGCACTGAGCCTTGCGGTACCCCACTACTCACTGCCTGCCATTCTGAAAAGGACCCGTTTAGTCCTATCCTTTGCTTCCTGTCTGCCAGCCAGTTCTCTATCCACATCATAATTGAACCACCAATACTGCGTGCTTTAAGTTTATATACTAATCTCTTGTGGGACCTTGTCGAAAGCCTTCTGAAAGTCCAGATATAACACATCCACTGGTTCTCCCTTATCCACTCTACTAGTTACATCCTCGAAAAATTCTATAAGATTCGTCAGACATGATTTACCTATCGTAAATCCATGCTGACTTTGTCCAATGATTTCACCACTTTCCAAATGCGCTGCCATCCCACCTTTAATAACTGACTCTAGCAGTTTCCCCACTACCGATGTTAGACTAACTGGTCTGTAATTCCCCGCTTTCGCTCTCCCTCCTTTTTTAAAAAGTGGGGTTACATTAGCTATCCTCCAATCCTCAGGAACTACTCCAGAATCTAAGGAGTTTTGAAAAATTATCACTAATGCATCCACTATTTCCGTGGCTACCTCCTTGAGCACTCTGGGATGAAGACCATCTGGCCCTGGGGATTTATCGGCCTTTAATCCGTTCAATTTACCCAACACCACTTCCCGGCTAACCTGGATTTCACTCAGTTCCGCCATCTTATTTGACCTCCGGTCCACTGCTATTTCCGGCAGATTATTTATGTCTTCCTTAGTGAAGACAGAACCAAAGTAGTTATTCAATTGGTGTGCCATGTCTTGTTCCCCATGATCAATTCACCTGCTTCTGACTGCAAGGGACCAACATTTGTTCTAACTTGTCTCTTTCTCTTCACATATCTATAAAAACTTTTGCAGTCAGTTTTTATGTTCCCTCCAGTTTCCTTTCGTAATCTATTTTCCCTTTCCTAATTAAGCCCTTTGTCCTCCTCTGCTGGATTCTGAATTTCTCCCAGTCCTCTGGTAGGCTGTTTTTTTTGGCCAATTTGTATGCCTCATCTTTAGTTTTTATACTATCCCTGATTTCCCTTTTATCTATGGATGCACCACCTTCCCTGATTTATTCTTTTGCCAAACTGGTATGAACAATTTTTGTAGTTCATCCATGCAGTCTTTAAATACCTTCCATTGCACATCCACTGTCAACCCTTTAAGACTCACCTGCCAGTCTATCTTGGCCAATTCACGGCTCAAGTTACCTTCAAAGTTATCTTTGTTTAAGTTCAGAACCCTTGTTTCTGACCTAATTATGTCACTCTCCATCCTAATGAAGAACTCAACCATATTATGGTCACTCTTGCCCAAGGGGCCATGCACAACAAGACTGCTAACTAACCCTTCCTCATTACTCAATACCCAGTCTAGAATAGCCTGCTCTCTCGTTGGTTCATCTACATGTTGGTTTAGAAAACTATCCCGCATACATTCCAAGAAATCCACTTCCTCAGCATCCCCTGCCCATTTGATTCACCCAATCTATATGTAGGTTGAAGTCACCCATTATAACTGTTTTACCCTTGTTGCACGCACTTCTAATTTCCTGTTTGATGCCATCCCCAACTCCAATACTACTGTTAGGTGGCCTGTACACAACTCCCACTAGCGTTTTCTGCCCCTTAGAGTTTCGCAGCTCTACCCATATCGATTCCACATCCTCCAAGCTAATGTCCTTCCTTTCTATTGCATTAATCTCCTCTCTCACCAACAACACTACCCCACCTCCTTTTCCTTTCCGTCTATCCCTCCTGAATATTGTATATCCCTGGATGTTCAGCTCCCAGCCTTGGTCCCCCTGGAGCCATGTCTCCGTGATCCCAACTATAGCATAGTCATTAATAGCTATCTGCACATTCAGCTCATCCACCTTATTACTAATGCTCCTTGCATTGAGACACAAAGCCTTCAGGCTTGTTTTTACAACACTTTTACCCTTTATACAATTATGTTGACAAGTGGCCCCTTTTGATTTTTTTCCTGGATTTGTCTGCCAGCCACGATTAATTTTCACCTTGCTACCACTTGCTTCTATTGTCATTTTATACCCCTCTCTCTCTGCTCACACCTTTAAGACACCCACCACCTCTTATTCTCTGTTTATTATTTTTTTTCTTCTTCCCCCCGTACATGTTGGTCGGTCAGTACGTACGCAACACCGGCCAATCACCATAACCATCCGATCCGCTCCCCAAGCAACAGCCGTCCCCTTTCGCAGAAGGTTCAATCTGCGGAAGGCCGACTGGCTGTCATTCCAACAGGAGATCAAAGACTCCATCCCCAGCATTCCATCACACCCCAACAACTACACCATGTTCAGAGAACTGCTGCAAAGGTCAGCCAGGCGACATATACCAAGAGGATGCCAGACCGAGTACATCCCCGGGCTGTCGGAAACAACCAGCGATCTACTGAAAGCCTACCACAGGGCATACCACGAGGACCCTTTCTCCTCCACCACCATGGAACTGGGAGAGATCCTGTTGAACACAGTCGGGGAGGACCGAAGGCAAGTCTGGAAGGAGTTGATAGAAAACACCAACATGACCATTAACAGCAGGAAGGCATGGGCCACAACCCGCCGCCTCGGTGAAGACCATACCACACCGCCCACGCTCACAACAGTCACGGCAAACTCAGTTGCTGCACAGCTGGTGGCAAACGGTTGCAGCCAAAACCGGCACAGACCCACAGGAGAATACCGCCGGACAGCGGTAACAGACCGCCTACAACCAGCCAGCGCTCTCACCAAGCCCTTCGACCTCGAAGAACTCGAAGCTGCAATGAGCAGAGCATGCTGAAACCTGGGAGAGCAGCAGGAATCGATGATGTACTGACGGAAATGATACAGCACCTGGGACCTAAAGCAAAGACCTGGCTCCTAGCAATGCTGAACTCCTGCATGGCACAGAAAACAACCCCACCTGTATGGAGAAAGGCCAAGACTGTCGCAATTCCCAAACCTGGAAAGGGCCCATCATCCCCAAAGAGCTGCAGACCCATTTCCCTCCTCTGCATCACCTACAAGCTCTACGAGAGGCTACTACTCCAACGCCTAATGCCACTTATAGACTCCAAGCTTACTAAAGATCGAGCTGGCTTCCGCCCTGGCTGCTCCTGTGCCGGGCAGCTACTGAACCTCACCCAACACATTGAGGACGGTTTTGAGTGCAAACTCATCACCGGAGCAGCTTTCATAGACCTCACCGCTGCCTACGACACTGTCCAGCACCAACCGCACCATGATCAGGAAACTCTTTGACACGACTGGTGACCTCGACCTGTGCCAAGTCATCAAAAGCCTTCTCAACAACAGGCGCTTCTTCGTTCAACTAAACGACAAGAAGAGCAAATGGAAAGCCCAAATGAATGGCCCACCACAAGGCAGCGTACTGGCCCCCCTCCTCTTCAACATCTACACCAACGACCAACCACTTCCCCCACAATGCCACCGCTTCATCTATGCTGATGACCTCTGCATCACCACCCAACAGGAGAACTTCCAGAAGATCGAGTCTGCCCTGGAAAGCGCCCTCCAAGAGATGACAACCTACTACAATAACAACCACCTGAAACCCAACCCATCAAAAACCCAACTATGCAGCTTCCACCTTAAAAATCGGGATGCAGGAAAACAACTGAGCATCTCATGGGATGGCCACAAACTCTCCAACCACTTCCACCCCGTGTACCTCGGAGTCACACTCGACAGGACACTCTCTTTCAAAACCCACCTTCAGAACACCAAAGCCAAGGTCAACACTCGCAACAACATCCTGCGCAAACTGGTAAACTCAAAGTGGGCCGCTGATCCACCAACCATCCGCGCAACTGCCCTAGCCCTGTGCTTCTCCACAGCTGAATACGCGTGCTCAAGCTGGAGCCGCTCCCACCACACCGAACTGGTTGACACAGCCCTCAACGACACCTGCCGCATTATCACAGGATGCATAAAGACAACGCCAATCCCGTGCCTCTACGCCCTAGCTGGTATTGCCCCCCCCCCCCATATTAGACGATCCATCGTCGCCCAAGACGAGCGGAGAGCACAGGAGATCGATACCAGGCACCCCCAGCACGGACACACAGCAGCACCTCCACCCCGACTGAAATCCAGAGCCAATTTCTTGCAGACAGTCCCACCTCTCCAGACAACCAAAGAAACAGCAAGGACCAACATCTGGAAAGATGAATGGAACCAGCTGAACACACGAGCCCACGACTGGATGGAGAGAGGAATCACCCCGACTGAATGCCTCGCCAGCGGGCACGACCTCCCGTGGCCAACCTGGAAGACCCTCAACAGATTACGAGTGGAGCAGGGGAGGTGCAAAGCACTTATGAAAGCATGGACCTACCAGGCAGAAGACACATGCAGCTGTGGAGCAGTACAGACAATGTCCCACCTACTGGAGTGTGACGATGCCCCCCAGTGCAGCCCCCAGGACCTGGCTGAACCGACCCGACCAGCTGTGACCTGCGCCAGATACTGGCAGAACGACATCTGAGATTGCAACGGACTCGAAGGAGAAGAAGTCCATTAGGTCGGTCAGTAGCTGTGGAGAGAGTTTCATTTACCCATCCACACTTGCAGGTGAATACCTGGCTTGGAACAGTAAGCTGATTGGTCATTGGTGAAAGGTTTCACCCTGAGCATCACTGGTTGCTGACTCACTTCAGTTTCCTGTTCTAATCCCACTGCCACACAGGTACAGGGCTCACCTGTGCTGCCCTATCCACCAGGTACAGTACACACCTGTACCACCATATGGATCACGGTACCTTACCTGTGCTGCCCTATCTACCAGGTACAGTAACTCACCTGTGCAACTATACCTATCGGGTACAGTCACTCATCTGCACTGCCATATTCATCTGGTACAGTAACTCACCTGTACCACCATATGGACCAGGTACCGTAACTCACCTGTGCAGCCATATCGATCAGCTTGAATATGTTGAGCGTTGATCCTACTGATGTCTTCAGAAAATCAACCAAGCTACCTAAAGAGGAGTAAACAAAAAGCTAAATACCACAGAGGCACAAAGAACTATCTGCAAAACCACACATGATGTATTAAGCATTAAATACATAAAGCTTGCAACTGAAGAAGGGTCTCGACCCAAACCGTCACCTATTCCTTCGCTCCATAGATGCTGCCTCGCCCGCTGAGTTTCTCCAGCATTTTTGTCTACCTTTAGTGCTTGCAACAATGCTTTATGTTTTAGATGGATCGTATCTATACTGGGTGAGAAGATTCAACATTGACCTGTGGCAGAGATGAGAGACCGGTGTCACCCAGTCACAATGGACCCAATGCCATTGGTATTCAAGTGTTTACATTTGGTTAATGTCCACACACCAACATGGCAGTGTAGACATGTTGGAACTGCAGATGCCGCTTTACACTAAAGACAGACACAAAGTGCTGGAGTAACTCAGGGGGACAGACAGGATCTCTGAGGAAAAAGGAATAAGTGACCTTTTTGGTTGAGACCCTTCTTCAGACTGGGGGTCTCGAAGAAGGGTCTCGACCCAAAATGTGACCTATTCCATTTTTTCCCCCAGAGATGTCAGTGTAGATGCTGAGTTTAGTCTAGTGTAGTTTATTGTCACATGTACTGAGGTACAGTGAAAAGCTTTTTGTTGTGTGCTATCCAGTCAGTGAAAAGATGAATGATTTGAGCCGTCCCTAGTGTACAGATACATGATAAAGAGAATAACGATTAGTGCAAGATTAAATCTGGTAGAGTCTAATTATAGATTAAACTAATTAAATCCGAGGGTCTCAAATGAGGTAGTTGGGAGGTCAGGACTGCTCTCTAACTGGTGAGAGAATGGTTCAGTTGCCTGATAACAGCTGGGAAGAAACTGTCCCTGAATCTGGAGGTGTGCGTTTTCACACTTCTGTACCTCTTGCCCGGTGGGAGAGGGGAGAAGAGGGACTGACCGGGGTGAGACTGGTCCTTGATGATGCTGCTGGCCTTGCCCACAATGACTGTGGGAGGTGGGAGTGAGTTTCAGCTGGGGTATTTTCCCCATGCACTGTCCCGCCCTCTATCATTCAGAATCACCAGCGCCTCGAGTATTGTCCTGCCCATTGTTGCAGGGTCAAGGATAACTGTGGGAAATGTATCGTCGTGACTCTGAGCTCCACCCAGGGCACTAGCGGCTGCAGTAATCAGGGCTCCTCCCTGACTACACCCCCATTCCACGCACGTTCACCCTTCCGACAACAGGCACACCATTTTCCTGAACAATATTCCCAGTTTGCCTTTTGTCAGTGATGGTGCCAGAATGGAGTTGTTTAGCAGATTCAAGGTCAGTGTTATTCTATGGAACACGTGTCCACAGGGATGCGAATGTGTGGATTTACTGTAATTGTAGATCAGCTCTGACCAGCGGGAGCCTGGAACACCGTGACCTCTCTCCGAACTCGTCTTCAAATCCTTTCCAGCATTGGTTTGGCATCAGGGCCCATGATGGGCCAGTCGAGAGTGAACCTAATCTGCAGCTGAGAGTCTCCGTGCCGAGCCTGGCAGCTTGGCACTAGGTTCACATTGAACACGGATTAGTGTCAAGATTCATCAGCTCTACACCGCACAAGAGGAGCCTCAGACAACCCGACTTCAACCCGGTCCACAGTTTAGCAATTAGCAGAGAATTCTTTGATCTCATGTTTGTGTTCAGCAGAGCAAGAGTGTAATATTGAAGAGCTGGCTCATGGCCACAGCACCAACCAATCGACAACGAACATTCTCACATCACCGAGCTGCTCAGCTTCTCATTCTCTTCTGTAAACAACTGAAAGTTTAATAAAGCAGTGCGGTAGAAAGAATACTGACAGGTTGCATCCGTAGTCAGGATGGAGCCGGGACTCTGGTACTGTGGGGCAGCTGCTCTACCTGCACTACCGTACCTCCCTCATGCAGACTTGGTATGAAATCTCCAAAAGAAACAAATAGACAAATAATCGATCTCTATCGGACTTCCACACGTGTAGAGTAGAGAGCACTCTGACCAGTTGTTTCACAGCCTGGTTCAGTAACTCAAACGCCCAGGAACAAAGGAGACCACAGACAGAGGTGCACACTGCCCGGTCCATCACACACTGACCCCCCCCCCCCCACCACCCACTGTCCGGTTCATCACACACTGACCCCCCCCCCCCCACCACCCGGTCCATCACAGGTACTGACCCCCCTCACCACACACCACACACTGCCCGGCCCATCACAGGTACTGACCCCCCCCCCACCACCCGGTCCATCACAGGTACTGACCCCCCCACCATCGAAGGGATCTACAGGAGGCGCTGCCTCAAAAAGGCAGCCAGCATCATCAGAGACCCACACCACCCTGGCCACGCTCTCATCTCGCTGCCACCTTGGGGGAGAAGGTACAGGAGCCTGAAAACCGTGACCTCCAGGTTCAAGAACCGCTTCTTCCCAACAACCATCGGGCTCTTGAACACAGCACAACACTGACCTCAGCGACTGTGATCTTCCACGGACTATGTCTGTGGTTGCTCTACTGACTGGTTTTGCATTGTTATGGTCACCTCGTATTACGGTTATTATTTATTGTGTTATTGATTATTGTATATTTATCTGCAAGTTATTTTATAGTTGCGGAATGTAAGAATGTAATTGGTCCTTTGTCGGTAGATCTGACAATGAAACACTCTGGACATGGCTTCCTGTACGTTCCCAAGATGCGGGAACATGGTAGCTGTGTACATCGACAGGGAGGTGCCCTTGGGCAGGTGTTTATTACCTGTCCTGCCGTACCTGTCCTGCCGTACCTGTCCTGTCCGCTTGGCTGAAACACTTTGAGGGCAGTGCAGTTGAGCCAGTTGTGTACATGCTGGGAGATTCGGCTGAGTGAACTCAGTCGTGTCAGTCCGTGAATATTGGTGTCAGTCTGTGAATTTTCTCCGTGGATTGTCACCTTGTCGTGGTGGAGAAGCTTGTGTGGTCCTGAGATCCAGAGAGCGATGCCATCTGGAGCTACGCTCCTGGTAGGGCCACCCATGGTGGTAAGGTCAAGGGGAGGACTCTGACAAAGAGCAATCCAACCAAGACCTCCATGGTGGAACAGGCGGAGGACGATGGCTGACCTTAGTGGAGCGTCACAGCGGCTGGGAAGGCGGATGAAGGCTGCAGCAGAAAAGGGTCTCTGGTTGTCTTGGACTCCATGCCACTGGATCCTGACCCAGATCTGTCAAGGACCGTGGGGTGGCTGTCTGTGCACCAGTCTCCCCACGTTAAACAGTCAAGCACAGGAATTCTCCATATAGCACCCTGGAGGGGTGAAGGAAAACACCAAGTGCAAACCTCCACTGCCTTGTGGCCGTTATCTTATTCAGGAAAGGTGAAGACTGGATCTGGGGGAATACGTGTAGGAGACCATTTGGCTGCCAACAGGTAGGAAGGTGGACCCAGCAAAGCATCGTGGAGCGCAATTAGGGCACAATGTTCATGTAGACCACTGGTGGTCATCCACTGCATCCGGACCTGTCGCCAGCCAACGTGACTATGTCTTGCCACTGGATCCAGATAGGCCGGGATGAGAGAGTGAGGCTGAGGATTTGCACAACTCTCCCTCACTTTAATCCAAGTCAAGCGCGTCATGATTTCAGGACCCGTACCGCCCAACTGGGCGAAGCTGGATCACCGCAGGAGGGCGTGCAGCTGAGAAGATGCGCAACGCAGAAGCTCAGAGGGGACATGCCGCACGCAAGGCTCGAGCCATGACAGCTTCTACAGCAGCACACACCCAACTGTGTCCCATACGCGGGCGAGCCTTCCGGGCCCGGATCGGTCACCTCCGGACCCACAAACTGAACACTGAAGTCATGGTCTTCATCGATGAATGAAGGGGTTTGATAGCGGGCTGGTCGTTTCATCCTCACTCTTTGTTCGAGATTTAAGCAATCACTTACATTTAAATTCCTCAGATGACTCAAGTCACAGACAATTCTGAGCTCATGTGATTCACGAACGGTGACATCAATCATACAGCACGGAAACAGGCCCTTCGGCCCAACTGGTCCATGCCGACCAAGATGCCTCACCTACAGTAAGATGTCGTTATTGTACCGGCCACAAGCACTTCCTCCGGCAGCTCGTTCCATTTACCCACGGGGTCCAATCATGTGTCAAATGTCCTCACAGTTGGAGCACCGAGAATCTCTTTTCAACAATCTGACATGACCATTTAACCAAGTACAGCTATACTGGGTTATCGGCTGAAATCTGGGCCAGTTTAGTGTCCGGGAGGTTGCTGGACTGTGTTCATGTTTTCTCTCTCACATTTAAAAATAGTTTGCAATGACCTTAGTATTTCTGGTCATTGTTACAAAAGATGCATCTGGTCTCTGGCATCTCTGGGACATGGATTACTCGACAAGGTCCAACAAACTGGGTGCAACTTCCTGAAGGACATGGCTCAACTTCAGGAATAAAGAGAATTCCATGGCTACATTTGCAAGGGCGTCTTACATCTTGAGTATGTCAAATAAATTAATAACTTTAAACTATGTATCTGGAGCTGCAGGAAATGTCACTTGCACTAAGAGATATAGATCTTGGCTCACGAGAAAAGATCGACACAAAATGCTGGAGTAATTCAGTGGGACAGGCAGCATCTCTGGAGAGAAGGAATGGGCGACGTTTTGGGATTTGTTCACTGTTACCCATCCATAGGTGACATTCTCTCATTCCTAATTCCATTACAGCTCTGCCTGCCCAGTCTTTACGTAAAGGGATTTGCACCAGTTAGTTAGTTTAGTTTAGAGATACAGCACTGAAACAGGCCCTTCTGCCCATCGAGTTCGCACCGACCAACAATCCCCGCATACAAGCACAATCCCACACAAACCAGGGACAATTTACATTTATACCAAGCCAATCAACATGCAAACCTGTACGTCTTTGGAGTGTGGGAGGAAACCGGAGCACCCGGAGTAGTGTGAGCAGTTTTGGGCCCCATATCTGAGGGGGGATGTGCTGGTGCTGGAGAGGGTCCGGAGAAGGTTTACAAGAATGACCCCAGGCATGAGTGGGTTAACATATGACAAGTGTTTGACAGCACTGGGGCTGTACTCACTGGAGTTTAGAAGGATGAGGGGTAAACAATTGACATTTTCTGAATAATTAAAGGCCAGGATAGAGTGGATGTGGAGAGGATGTTTCCACTGGTGAGAGAGTCTAGGACCAGAGGCCACAGCCTCAAACTAAAAGGACGTTCCTTTAGAAAGGAGATGAGGAGGAATTTCTTTAGTCAGAGGGTGGTGAATCTGTGGAATTCACTGTCACAGAAGGCTGTGTAGACCAAGTCAGTGGATATTTTTAAGGGGCAGATAGATAGATTTTTGATTAGTACGGGTGTCAGGGGTTATGGGGAGAAGGCAGGAGAATGGGGTTAGGAGGGAGAGATACATCAGCCATGATTAAATGGTTGAGTAGACTCGATGGGCCGAATGGCCTAATTCTGCTCCTATGATGAATGAACATCGGAGCATGAGAGGTTGAGCTGCGACCCGATAAAAGAATATCATGAAAGGCAGATATCGGGGCCTAGATAAACCTTGCTCCCAGTGTGAAGACGCCATGGTCTGAAGAGCGTAGATTAGAATGAGCGGGCAAAGCTAAAGGGAGATTTGTGAGGCATGGTTTAAAACGTGCGTGGCAGGTGCCTGAAACATCGTGCCAGGGAAGGTAGAAGCAGGTACTACCGCAGTGTGTAAGAGGCACAGCATGGTGGGAAGAAGGGCCTGTTCCTGTTCCGTACTGCTCTATGTTCAGTGTTGTGTGTATGATCATCTCATGAGACTGCTTTTACAAAACGGACATTCCTCCACAAGACTACACCCATGGGCTCCACGATGTCATCTACCTGAATTTTGTTAAAAATCATTAATTAAATAAAAGGAAAATTATGTTTTCCTTTGGCAATTGTTTCAGTCCAAATCATGTATATAAAGTTTGTTGTTGTGCCAAAAAAGTTCTAACACAAACATGTTTCCCCAGGGGCCTTAACTTCCCATGGAAACGAAACATCAGCCGTGTTTCCCAAAGAAAATCAGTTCAGAGCCTTGAACTATTGTGGCAGCATTGGAGCAGGAACAATACAGTATCCGGTCACTCCCACTGTGACCACAGTCGTGAGCAGCAGAGCTGTGGGGACATGGTCGTGGTTGGTGTGGCTAGGCACAGCTTCACTGAGTACCATCACCATACAAGCAGCCTGCTTCCTTTATCATTGATACTTTTTTGCATA
The DNA here is from genome assembly GCA_035221665.1 of Okamejei kenojei. Lineage (NCBI taxonomy): Eukaryota > Metazoa > Chordata > Chondrichthyes > Rajiformes > Rajidae > Okamejei > Okamejei kenojei. Next base: position 746,088 of record CM069157.1, read on the forward strand.
TCTTTCATTCATTGTTCTTTATCTCTCCACATCACCGTCTATATCTCTCGTTTCCCTCATCCTCAACCAGTCTGAAGAAGGGTCTCGACCCGAAACATCACCCACTCTTTCTCTCCAGAGATGCTGCCTGACTCACTGAGTTACTCCAGCTTTTTGTGTCTGTCTTCACTAGGTAAAGGCAGATCCAGTAACTAGATGACTAATTTAGTTCTAGTTAATTAGAACTAACTATTGCTCACATCTCAATCATTGTCTCATTGGTTCTCAGAGTCATAGAGCTCTCGGTCTGAAGAAGGGTTTCGACCCGATACACCACCTATTCCTTCTCTCCAGAGATGCTGCCTGTCCCGCAGAATTACTCCAGCATTTTGTGTCTATCTTCGGTGCAAACCAGCATCTGCAGTTCCTTCCTACACATGGTTCAGAGCTCAGATACAGTGCGGAGCCTTGTGTAGGCAGTATAAGGGGAGCATGGCTGTGTATTTCAGCGCTGTTCCAGCACCGGATGGCAGCCGCTCACCGCCCGCGGCCACTCACCGTTCGCCATGTACTCAGTGATGATGAAGATCGGTTCCTCCGTCACCACCGCGTTCAGCTTCACCAGTTTGTGATGTTGCAGCGTCTTCATCAGATTGGCCTCAGCGAGGAACGATTCAGGAGACATGCTGCCCGTCTTCAGGCATTTAATGGCCACTCTGGTGTTGTCGTTGTAGTAACCTGCCAATGAAGGGAGCGTCAGTACACCTGTCCCATGGTCAGTACACCTGTCCCGTGGTCAGTACACCTGTCCCATGGTCAGTACACCTGTCCCGTGGTCAGTACACCTGTCCCGTGGTCAGTACACCTGTCCCGTGGTCAGTACACCTGTCCCGTGGTCAGTACACCTGTCCCGTGGTCAGTACACCTGTCCCATGTCAGTACACCTGTCCCATGATCAGTACATCTGTCCCATGATCAGTACACCTGTCCCGTGGTCAGTACACCTGTCCCCGTGGTCAGTACACCTGTCCCATGGTCAGTACACCTGATGGTCCCATGATCAGTATAGGGGTCCCATGGTCAGTACACCTGGGTCAGTACACCTGTCCCCGTGGTCAGTACACCTGTCCCATACACCTGATCAAGTACACCTGTCCCAGGTATACACCTGTCCCATGGTCAGTACACCTGACCCATGATCAGTGTTACAAAATAATAAACTGGCCAATGAGGTTTCACTAAATTAACAATTAGAATTATGGTCAGTGTGGGCTAGTAGGGCCAAAGGGCCTGTTTCCATTAACTGGGTGGTGGGTGTATGGAACGAGCTGCCAGAGGAGGTAGGTGAATATTATATTCAGTATATAGGTATATCTGGTAGTATACAGGTACTCAAACAATATTTAAATGACATTTGTACAGGTACACGGATAGGAAAGGTTTAGAGAGGTGTGGGCCAAACACGGGCAAGTGGGACTAAGTCAGGAAGGCTAGCATGGATGAGGTGGGCCGAACTACCTGGTTCCATGCTGTACAATCTTTGCCTCTGTGACTGCTGCCTTACATGGAGATCCGTCTTAATATGATTTAAGTTGTAATTTCTCACAGTTATTTGATGAGACCTGTTCCTGCCAATAGCTTCAAATGTTTTCAGGCATTTTCTCCAAGTCCCTGATAACATGTTGGTTACATTACTACACCATGCCATTTGAGAGTTTAAATTTAACCATTGACATGAATCTGGAACTGAACCTGGGGAGGTGTGTGTGAAACTATCAAACTGTCGTTAAACAAAGAATGTGGTTAAAACCTACATCCCCAGAGGGAGCTTCACCACCCTGACCTGGTTTAGTCTTTATGTTACTCATTACCTAGCCTTGTTTATAGTTCAAATAGTTCAGAGATACAGCGTGGAAACAGGTCCTTCGGCCCACGGATCAGCAGCACGGAGTTCTGCGGGGAGGACCGGCTGGCGATCCCCACACACTAGGGACAATTTACAATTTTACACCAAGGCAAATAACCTACAAACCTCCACGTCTTTGGAGAGTGGGAGGAACTGGAGCACCCGGAGGAAACCCACGTGGTCAAGGGGAGAACGTGCAAACTCTGTACAGACAGCACCCCTAGTTAGGATTGGTGCTGTGAGGCAGCAGCTGTATCACTGCATCACTGTGTCGGCTGGTAATGGTTGTGATCTCCACAGAAGCAGCTAGAGATCGCCAGGCACTAATCAACAGTTGCCAACACCTCACCCTCAGCACCAGAGCTTTGAGTTTGAGTTCAGTTTATTGTCACGTGTACCGAGGTACAGTGAAAAGCTTTTGTTGCGTGCGATCCCGTCAGTGGAAAGACAACACATGATTACAATTGAGTCGTCCACAGTGTATAGATACAGGATAAAGTGAATATCATGGAGGACTGGCTGAACCTTGTTGCCCTCTACCACAGTAAAGAATGTGTGGTGGATGTTTGAGTTAAATTGTATTGTGTACTGTGTGTGCTTGTAAGCGTATCGCTGCTGGCAAATTCATTTCACTGCATGTAATGTGCATGAGACAAATAAAATTGATTTTGACTTTGACTTTGAATGTGTAGGAAGGAACTGCAGACGCTGGTTTACACTAAAGATAGACACAATATGCTGGAGTAACTCAGCTGGACGGGGAGCATCTCCGGACAGAAGCAATGGGTGACGGGAATAACATGAGTAACGTTCAGTGCCAGTAAAGTCCGATCAAAGATAATGTTGCCGTGTAGAAGAGTGTAGCGATAATGACGTGTGGTTGCAGGGACCGTGCGTGTGACCAGCACACACTGGCCATGGCTAGACACCACTCACTCAAGCCTCACCTCTAGTTACCAGCACACACTGGCCATGGCTAGACACCACTCACTCAGCACCTCACCTCTAGTTACCAGCACACACTGGCCATGGCTAGACACCACTCACTCAACGCCTCACCACTCACTCAACGCCTCACCTAGTTACCAGCACACAATGCCATGGCTAGACACCCCCAACAATTACCTCTAGTTGGGCCAGTAGCATGTATCACCCTCACCTCTACAGTCCGGGACACCACTCACTGTTACCAGCACACAATGGCCATGAAGCTAGACCAGCTAGACAGGACACACACAATGGCCCTCACCTCTAGTTACCACACAATGCTGGCTAGACACCACTGACCATTAACACAAGCTACTTACAGTAGCATTGTATCACACAGTCCGGGCATGAAGTCCAGCTAAAGGACACTGCCACAGCTTTGACCATTAACACCCAAGCTACTTACATGTTGAAGGAAGTGAGCTTGACAAAGTTACTCTTCAATGAAGCCGTTAACGGGTTTAATCCGGTGACTCCAACCGCAGTGGAGATCAAGTACCCAATTGTTCCACCAAATTTGACAGCCTGATGTCGGCCGGACCACATCGAGGTAGATCACGGTGCAGCACGCCGGCGCAGCGGGTAGAGCTGCTGCCTCACGGCGCCAGAGACCCGGTTCCACCCTGACTATAGGTGCTGTCTGTGTGGTGTTTGCACGTTCTCCATGTGACCTGCGTGGGTTTTCTCCGGGTGCTCCGGTTCCCTCCCACACTCCAAAGACATACAGGTTTGTAGACTAATTGCCTTGGGTAAAAACTGTGAATTGTCCCGAGTGTGTGTAGGATAGTGTGAGTGTGCGGGGGTCGCTGGTCGGTGCGGACGCGGGGGGCTGAAGGGCCTGCTTCCGCTCTGTATCTCCAAACTAAACAAAACAAAGCCGTCACCTCTTGTGCCATCTCTGGAGACAGGGTCAGCAGCACGGAGGTCTGCGGGGAGGACCGGCGGCGATAGTGGAGTGGTCAATGATGGCACTGACCGACCGACCGACCGACCGACGGACAAGGACGGACACATGGAAGTTTGGACACCGCTGCCGGGGGAAGGAAGAAAGGAGGACTTGGTGGGGGGAGGGGGGAGAACCAAGGGGGACCCAGCGTGGAGGGGAGGGGGGCGAAATTTGTAACTTTGTAAGTGGCCTTTATGGGCGAATATTTGCACACCTTGGGTACACAGACAAAGACTCACTTTACAAGAATGATTTCAGGAATGAGTGGGTTAACCTATGATGAGCGTTTGTCGGCACTGGGCCTGTACTCGCTGGAGTTTAGAAGAATAAGGGGGGGACCTCATTGAAACGTACAGAATAGTGAAAGGCTTGGATAGAGTGGATGTAGAGGTGACTAGAGGTCACAGGCTCAACATTGGAAGGATGTTCTCTTTGGAAGAAGATGAGGAGGAATTTCTTTAGTCAGAGGGTGGTGAATCTGTGGAATTCTTTGTCACAGAAGGGTGTGGAGGCCAAGTTAATACGGGTGTCAGGGGTTACAGGAGGAAGGCAGGAGAATGGAGTAAGGAGGGAGATAGTTCATCCATGATTGAATGGCGGAGTAGATTTGATGGGCCGAATGGCCTAATTCTACTCCTATCACTTATGACGTGACAATAAAGTATTAATTCATTCATTCATCACTCCATGTCCCACACTCCATGTCCCACTCTCCATGTCCCACTCTCCATGTCCCACTCTCCATGTCCCACTCCATGTCCCACTCCATGTCCCACACCCCACTCCATGTCCCACTCCATGTCCCACACTCCATTCCCATGTCCCACTCCACCCACACTCCATGTCCCACACCCACTCCATGTCCCACTCCATGTCCCACTCCATGTCCCACTCCATGTCTCCATGTCCCACACACTCCATGTCCCATGTCCCACTCCATGTCCCACTCCAGTCCCACTCTCCATGTCCCACTCCATGTCCCACTCCCATGTCCATGTCATCCCACTCCATGTCCCACCCACACTCCATGTCCCACTCTCCATGTCCCACACTCCATGTCCCACACTCCATGTCCCACTCCATGTCCCACTCTCCATGTCCCACACTCCATGTCCCACTCTCCATGTCCCACTCTCCATGTCCCACTCCATCTCACTCCATGTCCCACACCACTCCATGTCCCACCACTCCATGTCCCACTCCATCCATGTCCCACTCCATGTCCCACACTCCATGTCCCACACTCCATGTCCCACTCCACTCCATGTCCACTTCTCCATGTCCACTCACCATCCATGTCCCACTCCATGTCCCACACTCCATGTCCCACACTCCATGTCCCACTCCCATGTCCCACTCTCCATGTCCCACACTCCATGTCCCACTCCATGTCCCACACTCCATGTCCCACACTCCATGTCCCACTCCATGTCTCTGTCCATCCCATGTCCCACTCCATGTCCATGTCCCACTCTCCATGTCCCACACTCCATGTCCCACTCCATGTCCCACTCTCCATGTCCCACTCTCCATGTCCCACTCCATGTCCCACTCCATGTCCCATCCATGTCCCACTCCATGTCCCACTCCATGTCCCACTCCCATGTCCCACTCCATGTCCCACTCCATGTCCCACACTCCATGTCCCACTCCATGTCCCACTCCATGTCCCACTCCATGTCCCACACTCCATGTCCCACTCCATGTCCCACACTCCATGTCCCACTCTCCATGTCCCACACTCCATGTCCCACTCCATGTCCCACACTCCATGTCCCACACTCCATGTCCCACACTCCATGTCCCACTCTCCATGTCCCACACTCCATGTCCCACTCCATGTCCCACTCTCCATGTCCCACTCCATGTCCCACTCCATGTCCTCTGTCCCCACTCCATGTCCCACTCCATGTCCCACTCCATGTCCCACTCTCCATGTCCCACTCCATGTCCCACTCCATGTCCCACTCCATGTCCCACTCCATGTCCCACTCTCCATGTCCCAACTCCCATGTCCCACACTCCATGTCCCACTCTCCATGTCCCACTCTCCATGTCCCACACTCCATGTCCCACTCCATGTCCCACTCCATGTCCCACTCTCCATGTCCCACACTCCATGTCCCACTCTCCATGTCCCACTCCATGTCCACTCCATGTCCCACTCTCCATGTCCCACACTCCATGTCCCACACTCCATGTCCCACTCTCCCATGTCCCACTCCACTCCATGTCCCACTCCATGTCCCACTCCCATGTCCATCATGTCCCACACTCCATGTCCCACTCTCCATGTCCCACTCCATGTCCCACTCTGTCCATGTCCATCTCCATGTCCCACTCCATGTCCCACTCTCCATGTCCCACTATGTCCACTCTCCATGTCCCACTCCATGTCCCACACTCCATGTCCCACTCTCATCGTCCCACTCCCATGTCCCACTCCATGTCCCACTCTCCATGTCCCACTCCCACCCACTCTCCCATGTCCCACTCCATGTCCCCACTCCATGTCCATCCATGTCCCACTCCATGTCCCACGTCCCCACTCATGTCCCATTCCCACTCCCCCACTCCATGTCCCACTCCATGTCCCACCTCCATGTCCCACAACACTCCATGGAACCACTGTCCCACTCTCCATGTCCCACTCCATGTCCCACCTCCATGTCCCACTCTCCATGTCCCACTCCATGTCCCACACTCATGTCCCACTCCATGTCCCACTCTCCATGTTCCCACAACACTCCATGTCCCACACTCCATGTCCCCACTCCATGTCCCCACTCCATGTCCCACACCGAGTCCCACTCCATGTCCCACTCCCATGTCTCTCCATTCCCCACTCCCCATGTCCCACTCTCCATGTCCCACTCCCCCATGTCCCACTCCATGTCCCACACTCCATGTCCCACTCTCCATGTCCCACACTCCATGTCCCACTCCATGTCCCACTCCATGTCCCACACTCCACACATGTCCCACTCTGTTCCCACACACTCCATGTCCCACTCTCCATGTCCCACAATCCATGTCCCACACTCCATGTCCCACTCTGTCCCACTCCCATGTCCCACACTCCATGTCCACACTCCACTGTCCCACATGTCCCACTCCATGTCCCACTCCATGTCCCACTTCCATGTGCCCACTCCATGTCCCACTCCATGTCCCCACACTGTCCCATCCGTCCCACTCCATGTCCCCACTCCATGTCCCACTCCATGTCCCACTCCATGTCCCACTCCCCATGTCCCACTCCATGTCCCACTCCCCTCTCATGTCCCACACTCCATGTCCCACACTCCATGTCCCCACACACATGTCCCACACTCCAGTCCCCACTCTCCATGTCCCACTCTCCGTGTCCCACTCTCCATGTCCCACTCCATGTCCCACTCCACTGTCCCCCACTCTCCATGTCCCACTCCATGTCCCACTCCATGTCCCACACTCCATGTCCCACTCTCCATGTCCCACACTCCATGTCCCACTCTCCATGTCCCATGTCCCACTCTCCATGTCCCACACTCATGTCCACTCTCCCATGTCCCACTCTCCATGTCCCACCCACACTCCCCCCAAAATCCCAGTCCCACTCTCCATGTCCCACTCTCCACCATGTCCCACTCTCCACTCCACTCCAATGTCCCACTCCATGTCCCACTCCCACCACCCACTCCCATTGTCCCACACTCCATGTCCCACACTCCATGTCCCACTCCATGTCCCACACTCCATGTCCCACTCCATGTGCTACCTACCCATCCACACCTCTCCAAACTGCCCAGCTCCCAGTTTTTCCACCAGCTTCAGGGCCTCTCGTGACACCTCCCACTCATCGTGCCACCACGGCCTCTGGGGTTTGTGCGTCTGGCACGGTTTCCTCAGCTGCTGGCACAAGCCGTCAACATTATCTGTAGCAGAGAGAGAGAGAGAGAGAGAGAGAGAGAGCTGGGTGAGTCCAGGGCATCGACACTTTCACCTCCGCACAGCTTCTGGGCCAAGGCTGGACTGTCCAAGGGGGCACCACCCACACAGTGCTCCCTCTCCTCTACAACGTCCTCCAGCCCCCCAACCCCCACCCCCCACCCCCCCGCCAACCTGGTTTAAACACCTCTTTATCCAGAGGGTGGTGAATCTGTGGAACTCATTGCCACAGAAGGTTTGGAGGCCATCAATGGAGAGGCAGAGATAGATAGATCTCTTAAAGCAGAGATAGATAGATTCTTCATTAGTGCGGGTGTCACGGGTTATGGGGAGAAGGCAGGAGAATAGGGTTATGAGGGAGAGATAGATCAGCCATGCTTGATTGGTGGAATAGACAAGTCTCCCCGTCAGGATAGTGGTTCCCCTCCACCTCTAGTGCCCATCCCTCTTGTACATGTTCCCTCTGGTCCAGAGCAGATGCCAATGGTCCCCATGTGTGAATGGCCGCCTCCTGCACCAACTCCTCAGCCACACATTCATCAGCTCCTGTTGTTGGCAGCAGCTCCGGCAATAATCCCCCGCATGCAATACACACACAGAGAACCGGCGGCACGGTGGCGCAGCGGGTAGAGCTGCTGCCTCACAGCGCCAGAGACCCGGCCTCCATCCTGACTACGGGTGCTGCCTGTACGGAGTTTGCACGTTCTCCCCATGACCTGCGTGGGTTTTCTCTGGGTGCTCCGGTTTCCTCCCACCCTCCAAAGATATACCGGTTTTTAGGTTAATTGGCCCCGGTAAATACTGTAAATTGTCCCTAATGTGTGTAGGATAGTGTTAGTGTGTGGGGGTTGCTGGTCGGTGCGGACTCGGTGGGTCGAAGGGCCTGTTTCCACGTTGTATCTCTAAACTAAACTAAACTGAACTTAAAAAGGTATAATTTGAAGGAAAGCAGAATCACTCGCGAAGCTTCTGGGACCACTGTACTGATAGAGTTGTTTGGAAGAGTGATCTTACAGGAGTAATGGTCGACGAGTTCGTGCAGAGTATTGAAGGTGATCCTGGGCGAGATGTAATATCCTCCCTTGTCCAAGGAGCGGATCTTGTAGTGTTTCACAACATCTCCTTGCTGTGGGTCCATGTCTCTCACAGACAGCGAGTATGAACCTGTGTAACGGTATAAATATCAGTAACATAACAATACCTGAGAGATAGAGACACAAGGAACTGCAGGTGCTGGAAACCTGAGCAAAGTGCTGGAGGAACTCAGCGGGTCAGGCCTCATCTGTGGAGGGAATGGACAGACGACGTTTCAGGTCGGGACCCTTCCTTGGTGTCTCCATTCCCTCTAAGATGCTGCCTGGTACCTGAGAGATGTCTTAGGCTCCATCGATACCTTTGTATAGATATAGTACAATGCCTGGCTACTGTAAACCACAGCGCAATAAAGGCTTCTCCCTCATTTAGTCTTTCAAACCCAGTCTAAAGAAGGGTCTCGATCCGAAACATCATCCATTCCTACTCTCCAGAGATGATGCCTGACCCGCAGAGTTACTCCAGCTTTTTGTGTCTACCTGCGATATTGTCTTTAATCAGTTAAACGTAGCGAGGAAGTGAGGGAGAGACTTTGGCTTCTAGAGAAGAGGACAGGGTTGAGGATGGGCATCAGAGGGCAGGTGAGGTTCCAGCCAGAGTGACCACCTGATGCTGCTCACACCAAGCTGGTCACCACCAGAGTGTAACCATGCACCTTGTGCCTTGCTTCTGAAAGGTGCTTCTATTGAAGTTGCTGGATGCCAGGTTGAGCAGCTGAATCAATGTACCCTGGCTCCTGCATGGAGAGGTTGGTGGACATTCTCAAGTCGAGTTTATTGTGAGACGCACGGCTACAGCTGGGTACAGGGAAAATGTAAGTATTACCTGGTCTTATAGACAGCAAGCAAATGGGCCTGAGCTACAGGGAGAGGTTGGGCAGGCACGAACATTATTCCTTGGAGCGCAGGAGGATGAGGGGCGATCTTATAGAGGTGTATCTTATAAAGGAATAGATTGGGTAGATGCACACTTGCCCAGAGTAGGTGAATCAAGATCCAGAGGAGATAGGTTTAAGGTGAGGGGGGAAAGATTTAATAGGAACCCGAGGGGCAACTTTTTTACACAAATGGTGGGTGGGTGTGTGGAACGAGCTGCCAGAGGTGGCTGCAAGTAGCATGATGTTGAAGAGACAGTTGGACAGGCACATGGATAGGACAGGTTTGCAGGGATATGGGCCAAACGCGGGCAGGTGGGACTAGTGTAACTGGGACATGTAGCCGGTGGGGGCAAGTTGGGCCGAAGGGCCTGTTTCCGCTCTGTATCACTCTAAAACAAAGCTCTTCACTGTACCTCGGTACACGTGACAATAGTTACAGGCGCTGGTTGGCAGGTCCATTACACCTCACCGTGACCACAGTGGTCCACAGCTCCGTGGACCAGGCTGCTGTAGGTGTGACCTACAATGGGCACGGTGTGAACTCCCCCAACCAGCACCCTCCACCCTGTCCCCCTCCCCCCCCCCTCGTCCTCCTCCGACCTACCCGACACAACCCAGCACCCCTCTCCAGTCCGAGGGCCCTCCCGGTTGCCCCCCCCTTGTCCCTCCCCCCCTCTGGTTGGGGGGTGTGGTGTGTGGGTGGGGGGGCCCTCCTGATGGTGGCCCCCCCCCTCCCCCCCCCCCTCCCACCCCTCATCCCCTCCCTCCCCATCCCCCCCTCCCTGTTCCCCCCTGTTCCCCCTCCCTGCCACTACTCCCCCCTCCCCCCGACTCCCTCCCCGTTGCGCCCCCCCCTCGTGTCACGTACCCTTGGTGGTCTCGCTCTCACGGACCAGGTAGGATCCGTGCGTGTTCCCCGTTGTCAGCAGCTGCCGTTCCGCATCCTTGCGTCCAGACTCTGGAAGAACCAGCTGTCCACAGAGCAAGAGAGAGTCTAGTTTATTGTCACGTGTACCGAGGTACAGTGAAAAGCTTCTGTTGCGTGCTGACCAGTCAGCGGAAAGACAATATATGATTACAATCGAGCCATTTACAGTGTATAGATACGGGTTAAGGGAATAATGTTTAGTGCAAGGTAAAGCCAGCAAAGTCGGATCATAGACAGACCAAGCACTATCTGGGTTAGACAGAAAGGGTCTGGCAGATCAGGGAGAAGGTCCCGGTATGATCGTTCACAGTTTGGGAAACAGACGGTAAACGTGACAATGGCAGAGAGAGTCAGCGAGCGAGCGAGCGAGCAGCTTACGGTTCAATCCCCAGCGAGTGAGCCTGAGCCACAAAGTTGTATGGGATATATCCTTCTTCTCCAGTCACCGTCGACACAGCTTTCCACCACTCTCCCTCCCTGTACACACAGGACCATGGTATTAATGAATCATCCAACAATCTGTAACATCTTCACATCAAACCGTGCTTAACCCCGCACACTAGATTGGAGATACAGCGCGGAAACAGGCCCTTTGGTACAGCGAGTCCGCACTGACCAGCGATCCCCGCACACTAACACTATCCCACACTCACTAGGGACAATTTACAATTTTACCCAAGCCAATTAACCTACACACCTGCACGTCTTTGGAGTGTGGGAGGTAACTGGTGCACCCGGAGAAAACCCACGCGGTCACAGGGAGAACGTGCAAACTCCGAACAGACAGCACCCGTAGTCAGGATGGAGCTCGGGACTCTGGCGCTGTGAGGCAGCAGCTCCACCCGCTGCACCACCGGGCCACATAACTCCCTCAGGCAAACTTTGTACAAAATGTTTGATCTCCAAAGGAAACAAATAAACAAATAATCGATCTTGCAACTCTTCCTGTTTCAAGGAACTGCAGTAATGGTTACAATCTCTTTGTTTACATTTCCTCCTCACGTTGTCCGTCTTGTCCCTCAGTCAGAGTGCTGGCTGCTCTAATCGCAGCGTGGCGTCTGCCCGACACAACTCACCGACTGGTCACCTTTATCTGGTCGCCTTTCTTCAACTCCAGGTCATCCTGATGTTGTCGCTCGTAGTTGTACAAGGCGACAAACAGATCATCAGCTGCAAATATACAGAAGAGTGAACGGACTGGTTAGAGTGCATGTGGAGATGATGTTACCACTAGTGGGAGAGTCTAGGACCAGAGGGCACAGCCCCAGAATTAAAGGACGTTCCTTCAGGAAGGAGATGAGGAGAAATTAATTTTGTCAGAGGGTGGTGAATCTGTGGAATTCTTTGCCACAGATGGCTGTGGAGGCCAAATCAGTGGATATTTTGAAAGCAGAGATAGATTCTTGATTAATACAGGTGTCAGGGGTTAGGGGGAGAAGGCAGGAGAATAGGGTTAGGAGGGATAGATCAGCCATGATTGAATGGCGGAGTAGACTTGATGTGCTCCTGTCACTTATGATGTTATGAAATGAATCAAAGCAGCCCAGATTGTGAGCAAGGTAGTTCATTTACTGGAGGATACGGTGCAGACAAGTGAACTGCAGATGCTGGTTTACAATAAAGATGGACACAAAATGCTGGACCCAGCATGGGATACGTTTAAACTTTGTCCTTTACGTGGCAACCCTTTGCATACCTTGTGACATCATCACTGTGACAATGAAACATTCATTCGCTCATTCATTCACTCATTCATTCATTCACTCATTCCAACATCACCCACCTGCTCCATTCATGCCAGGATCGCACGGCCATGCTTGGTTACGACTGGCCTGGTGATAACTTACCCGGAAAGGGAGAGGTGGGCGGAGAATGATGCTCATATTCCACCAAGGGATCTCGAACTTCTGGATAGTTCTAGAGTAAAATGGAAAGCAGTGATAGCCTGAGTGTTGGCACATTGACCTTCACCATAAGTTACTGAAGGAAGCAGAGATATTGTTCTCGGGCAGCCACTGTTGTGGATCTGTTTGATGGGTACAAACATCTTGGCAATCTCCACTCTTTCAAACTCTACCATTAAAGTCCATTCAGTTCTAAAAAAAAGCCCAGGTCATTTTGACTCCATGCTGATGGGTAGAATCTTCCAGAACTGATCGTTCCTTCGTAAACTTTATCCCGAACCTCTCCTGTGTCTGTGGACCCTTTTCACACGACACAGAGCCAGCGTGTTACAGCATGGAAACAGGCCCTTCGGCCCAACCATGACATCCCATTTAAACTTGCCCCAATTGGCCCATATTCCTTTAAACATTAAAGGACACAGGGTGTGGGCGTAACTCAACAGGTCAGGCAGCATCTCTGGAGGACATAGATAGATGACGTGTTGGGTCAGAATCTTTCTTCAGTCAGAAGAAGTGTCCTGATATGAAACATCGCTATCCATGTTCTCCACAGATGCTGCCTGACCCGCTGAGTTACTCCAGCAATTTGCATTTAACTTTGGTTTACTGGGCTTGGGTTTGGTTATCCTGCTACAGAAAAGATGCCATAACTGATGTCAGGTCTCCACCCAACCTCCATGCTCCAGAGAGAACAATCCCAGTTTGTCCAATCTCTCCCTCTAGCTGATGCTCCCTAAACCAGGCATCATTCTGGTAAATCTCTCCAAAGCCTCCACATTCTTCCTGTAATGGGACAACCAGAATGTAGAATTGGACGAAACACCCGTGGCAGTAGATGACCCTTCAGCCCAATGCTTCTGTACTAACTGGTAACAGAGGGAGCTGGTCTATTGTGGGCCTGAGCATCACTGGTCACTGCACCCAGCACTGTGTAAATGTCCCAGAGCTTGGCTTTGATACAGAGGGCAGCTCTGGGAGACACCGCCTTGGAGTCTGATGGGAAAGGAGTTAAAGATTAACTGAAGACATGGGAGGCTGGGACCAGCTGGTTATCAGTTACTGAGTTACTCCAGCACTCTGTGTCTTCTTCTGTAAACCAGCACCTGCAGTTCCTTGTTTCCTCATTCTTCACTCACAGCTGACTACACGGGTTTCATAAATATTTACTTCCTCTGATAATGTAGGGGTGAGTCGGTTGACTTCTCTTCACCAATACCCCTGGAACACCACCACCTCTGCCCACATTTTGCTTTTAGCTTCTCATTTCAACTCCTCTCTTTTCCAGTCTTCACCTTGTGGTCAAATCCTACCTAATGGGAGAGGGAAGAGTTAGAGGCGCGTGGGCCCAAATGTGGGACTAGTTTAGATCGGTATGTTGGTCGGCATGGGTGAGTTGGTCTGAGGCATGGTACAGTGATGCAGCTTAGACCAGAGACACAACATGGAAACAGGCCCTTCAGCCCACCGAGTCCATGCCAACCATCGATCGCCCGTTCACTAGTTCTATGTTATCCCACTTTCTCATCCACTCCCTACACACTAGGGGGTCAATCAACCTACAAAGCTGCCCGGCTTTGGTGTGTGGGAGGAAACCGGAGCACCCGGAGGAAACCCACATGGTCACATGGAGAACGTGCAAACTCCATACATACAGCACCCGAGGTCAGGAACGATCCCGGGTCTCTTGCGCTGCGAGGCAGCAGCTCTACCCACTCTACCTCCCATGCATCCCGTCAGTCACCAGCACATCGAAAGATATCCCTGTGTGATTTCAGGAACCATTGATGAAGCTGATTATCGGCCAGGTGCCGAGGAGGAGACTCACTTGTTGCTGGTACTGCTTCTGCTCACGCTCATACTCCAGCTTGCATTGTTCACACATGTCCTCAATCCAGTTGTCATCGTCATAGTCAGAGCTGCAGTTGCAGCCCATGGTTGCTGGAAAACAAGCAGAGCCAACATCTTCAACCACAGCGACTAACGTCTTGCCTGAGGTTACGCTTCATGCCTGCAGGTGTGTACAGACTGCTCCCCTCACTCACTGCTCGGTGCAGTCACTTTAGTTTAGTTTAGTTTACAGTACAGTACAGGACAGACACAGGCCCTTCGGCCCACCGAGTCTGTGCTGACCAGCGACCCCCGCACACTAACACTATCCTGCACCCATTGGGGACAATTTACAATTTTACCCAAGCCAATTAACTTACAAACCTGTACATCTTTGGAGTGTAGGAGGAAACCGGAGCATCCGGAGAAAACCAACGCAGGTCACGGGGAGAACGTGCAAACTCCGTACAGACAGCACCTGTAGTCAGGATGGAACCCGGGTCCCTGACTCTGTGAGGCAGCAGCTCCACCCGCTGCACCACCATGCCAGCTAAAACCTCTTGATGTGAAGGGGTTATCACTACCCGTTACACTTTCCATTGCCTTGCTTGTCAGGAACTGGAGTCACTTGTATCTAACAATGTTGCACAGTTCATCATTCAGAACAGTAGCTGTTACTCTGATATTTATTTGAAGGATTTTTACAGCAGCATTGATCAAGGTTTCAAGGGGATATGGGTTGAATGCAGGTGAATGGGACTTGTTTATCTGGGGCACATTGGTCAGAATGCACACGCTGGGCTGAAGGGCCTGTTTCCATGCTGTACACCTCTACGGCAGTGTACAATGGCCCTAGAACTTCACAGTCTTCCAAAATTTGTTATTTACCTACTTCTGAGGAAAGTACTGATGAGGTTTATTGCCTTGACAGATTAACTCAATTCCTCTCTCCACAGACGCTGCCTGGCCTGCTGAGTATTTGTTTTATCTCCAGCATCTTGTAGGATTTTGACGTGTGGACAATTTCCTGTTTCCTTTACTAGAACCTTGCTACACACATCCATGGTACCGCTCGGCCCATCCACTCTATCCTAGCCCTATTCTCCACCGTGTAAGTATCCAGCATCATTGCCGCTTGGATGGGAAGGTCGCAAGGTTTGGCTCGGTCTCTGCACAGTCGGGATGCAAGTTATTGCTGTATTCCGGCTACTGAACCATCCTAATGCAACCAGAGAGCAGTCTTGTGCTACTATCTACCTCACCAGGGACTCTTGGACTATCCTTGATCGGACTTTACTGGCTTCACCTTGCACTAAACGTTTTTCCCTTCTCATGTACTTGTACACAGTAAATGGCTGGATTGTAATCATGTGTTGTCTTTCTGCTGACTGGTCAGCACGCAACTAAAGCTTTTCACTGTACCTCAGTACACGTGACAATAAACTGAACTGAAGTCGCATTGGCCAGAGTCCAGATTTAGCCTGATGTGACACGTTAAATTGCAGCTTATTCCGGGTGAAAACACGCAGAGGCTTCACGGTTCACATGTTTAGGTTACATTCTGCCACAGACACTCACACATTCCCAGAGAGGATTTTATTGCTCAGCTGAAACTAATAGAAGAGGTATGCGTGGACCTGTGCACCATGCCTCTGGGAAACATATTTCATCAACAGATACAGGTTTCCCTGGGTAGCTGTCTCCAGAGTCACAGAACTGTACAGCACGGAAACAGGCCCTTCGGCCCACCTTGTCCATGCCGACCAAGTTGCCGACTGGGCTAGTCCCATTGCCTGTATTCGGCTCATAGCCCTCTAAACCCTTTCTATCTGTCTGTATCTGTCCAAATGATGATGTCTGTCTAAAAGTTGTAATTGTATCTACAGCTTCCTCTGGCAGCTCATTCCAGATACAGACTACCCTCTGAGTGAAAAAAGTTGCCCCCAGGTCCCTCTTAAATCTCTCTGCGCTCTCACCTTAAACCTGTGCCCTCTGCTTTTAGAATCCTCTACCTGGCTCAAACCTTTCTCAGTTAAAATATTGGAAATTAATCTTGTAAGATTATCAGGGAGACAATGTTTCTGTTTTCCTTTGACATTTTCATCTGCTCGTGATGCTATCGTCACCTCACGCACTAATACTATCATGGAATTTCCGTGACTAACGTGTTTGTTTAAACAGAAGAGAAAATGATATCTGTGCGAAAAAACTTTCCTAACAAAACCTCACACTGGTAATCTTTCTTGAAGCAACAACAAATCAGTATTCATTTTATTAAATAAAACCTTAGATTATAAAAACACACATATCTGTATTTTATATCACTTAGTGCAAATATTCAAATCGCTTGCCAAGAAGTTTGCCAGAAGTAACAAGAGACTGAAGAAGAGTCCCGAACTGAAACGTCACCGATCCATGTTCTCCACAGATGCTGCCTGACCGGCTGAGTTACTCCAGCACTCCGTGAAACGTCACCTATCCATGTTCTCCACAGATGCTGCAGAGATGCTACCTGACCCAAAATGCTGGAGTAACTCAACGGGACAGGCAGCATCCCTGGAAAGAAGGAATAAGTGACGTTTCGGGTGGAGACTGAAAGTGATGGGAAAGGGAAACTAGAGACACAGATATAGATGATGATGTAGAGAGATAAGGAACAAATGAATGAAAGATAAGCAAAAAAATAACGATGATAATGGAAACGGCAAACTGTCAGCTGTTTGCTAGGTGAGAACGAGAAGCTGGTGTGATGGGTGGGGGAGAGATGGAGAGGGAATGCAGGGGTTACGTGAAGTTAGAGAAATCAATATTCATACCACTGGGCTGTAAGCTGCCCAAGCAAAATATAAGATGCTGTTCCTCCAATTTGCGTTTAGCCTCACTCTGACAATGGAGGAGGCCTAGGACAGAAAGCTAAGTGTGGGAATGGGAAGGAGAATTAAAGTGTTTAGCAGCGGAAAGACTATGCATGATTACAATCGAGCCGTTCACAGTGTATAGATCCATGATAAGCGAATAACACATCCATCCTGGGATGTACATCCAAACGCAACAGCGAGTGCAGCCCCCGTGACTCTGACAACTGCCTTGCTGCAAGAACCAGGCAGAGCTGCCAAACTACCAGTGCAGCAGTATTTTGTGGTGAGCATGTTGCTTGGTTTGTGTGTCACTGCTGTGGTCAACCTGCACTGAAATAGTTTCCATGCCTGCTTTGTCCATTTTTTGAGGTTTTCATAACTCAAGAAGTATGACATAAAACTGTTCACAACTGTGTCAGCGCAAGGCTGATAGTTGTGCAAACTTTCCATGCCAGGGTTGGTCAAACATCGGCAACTACCTAAGCATCAGTCTGTGAAGCCCCTGCCCACCCCCACCCCCACCAACCCCCCACCCCTCCCCGTCACCCCCCCTCACCCCCCTCAAAGCCTTGAATGCCAAGAGGGTGAAGCAGCTGAGAACATCCTGGACTTACAACAAAAGACCTGGAAGAAACATTTAGACAGGTACATGGAATGGACATGTTTAGAGGGATAGAGGCAAAGATAATCCCCTTGCACCCCAACGGACCAATACAGTTCATAAGGTCATACTTTACTGCAGCAGAATTAGGCCATTCGGCCCATCGAGTCTAATCTGCCATTCAAGCATGGTTGATCTATCTCTCCCTCTCAACCACATTCTCCTGCCTTCTCCCCATAACCCATGAGACCCGTACTAATCAAGAATCTATCTATCTCTGCCTTAAAATTGACTTGACCTTCTGTGTCAATGACTTCCACAGAATCATCACCCTCTGATGAAAGAAATTCCTCCTCATCTTTTTCCTGAAGGAACGTCCTTTAATTCTGAAGCTGTGCCCTCTGGTCCTGTGGGGGGGACGGGGAAGGGGGAGGGGGTGGGGGGGGAGGTGGGGTTGGAGGGGGAGAGGGGGGAGGTGGGGGAGGAGGGGAGAGAGGAGGGGGAGGAGGGGGAGGAGGGGGAGGGGGAGGAGGGGGGAGGGGGAGGGGGGGAGGAGGGGGAGGAGGTGGGAGGGAGGGGAGGTGGAGGGGGGAGGGGAGGAGGGTGGGGGAGGAGGGGAGGGGAGGGGGGAAGGGGGGGAGGGTGGAGGGGGAGGAGGGGGGGTGGAGGGGAGGTGGAGGGGGTGAGGGGGAGGAGGTGGAGGTGGAGGAGGGGAAGGAGGGGGAGGAGGGGGGAGGGGGGGAGGGGAGGGGGGTGGGTAGGGGGGAGGGGGAGGTGGGAGGAGGGGGAGGGGGAGGAGGGGGAGGGGGGAGGGGGAGGTGGAGGGGGGGATTGGAGGGGGGGGGAGGGGTGGAGGGGGAGGAGGGGGAGGAGGGGGAGGAGGTGGAGGAGGGGGTGGAGGGGAGGGGAGGTGGAGGAGGAGGAGGGGGGAGGAAGGGGCAGGGGGGAGGAAGGGAGGAGGGGGAGGAGGGGGAGGGGGTGGGGTGAGGGGGGAGGGGGGTGGGTGGGGGAGGGGGAGGAGGAGGTGGTGGAGGGGGGGTTGGAGGGGAGGAGCGGTGAGGGGGAGGAGAGGAGAGGAGGGGTGGAGGGCGGCGGGGATTAGGAGACGGGAGGAGGGGGGGGGGAGGAGGCGGGAGGGGGGGGAGGAGGGGGGGGGGGGGAGGGGTGGAGGGAAGGGTGAGGGTGGGTTGGGGGAGGTAGGGGTGAGGAGGTGGGAGGGGGGGAGGGGGGGAGGGGGGAGGGGGAGGGGGGGGGTGGAGGGGGGGGAGGGGGGAGGGGGAGGAGGGGGAGGGGTGGATTCTTTTCTTCACATTGGGGGGTGAGTGGGAGGCATCAGGGCTGGTTTTAGATTAAGAGAAGCCCTACGCTATTGCACTTGTGAGGCCCCTCCCAATCCCCCACCCCCACCATGAGTGGAAGATGGAAGAGTCCACCAGATTGACACCGATGTGCAGCCGAGCGTGGCCAATCAGATAAGGGGCAGGAAAGCTGCACTATTTATTTATTTATTTATTGCCAGCGCTAGTGTCGAGTTATCGGCTTAAAACACTATTATTCTGAAATGGAGGGCAAGGAAAATTACTGAAGGGTTGTTTAGAGACAAGAGTGCGTTGTGACAGCATATGTAAGAAAGGCCTATGACAGTGTCAAAAATATTATACACCAGGCCCGTACGAAGCTTTTCAAAAAGGAGGGTGGCATGGCAGGATTACGAAAAATTTATGTGAAATAAGTGCACGCAGCGCATATCACAAGTGCGAAGCTCAAAGACGCTTGCAGCCGGGGTCCAGGGCCCGCTTAAGGACCCTGGAAGCTCTGGGGCTTTAGATGCTCTCTGTTGCATTCTGAGCCTTATTTTGGAGCATTTTTGCACCAAATCTATGGCCAATATTTCAGAAATAATTTTGGTTGAGTCAAGAGTAATGAGTGGTTGGAATGGGATGATTGGGGTCATTGTTGTATACATTTTCTTTAATGAAAAATTGAAGTTGTCCTTAATAATCAAGTTGTACTGTAAAATGATATGTAAAATGTTATAAAGGAGCATGCAAACATTGCAAACAAAACACTGTAAGTTTTTGCAGTAAATAAAACCTTTTTTTAGGAAATGTTTTGTGTGTTGATTTGATTGTCTTTTACTGTTCGACTGTGTTAGTGTGTGCATGTTAAAAATATGATGCAAAATGAAAGTCGCAAACTATGGAACTCATATTTTTCAGTATTGTTATCAAGGAAAAGAAAGCAGTTCCAATAGTTTGATATTATTCATATGGAGGAGAAAATATAATTGCTCTAAAACCTACCTTAATTTTGCAATCTCACTAAAGATAATCGCCCTTCCCCTCTACCCCCCTCTCTTTCCCCCTCCCCCCCCCTCCCCACCTCTCCTCCCCCTCCACTCTCTCTCTCTCCCTCCCTCACTTTTCTCTTCCCCCTTCCCCCTCATCCTCTCCTCTCACTCCACACCCTCACCCCCCCCCCCCTCTCTCTCTCTCTCCCCCCCTCCCCTCCCTCTCTCTCCCCCCAATCTGTCTCAACCCCCCCTTTTCCCCTTTTTCACACCTACCCCTCCTCTCTCACCCTCCCACGCAGCGAGGCTCCGACTCCGTGCCACAGACACCGCAGCCCCTCCCTTTCCCCCCCGGCCCGGAGAAACGGGCACTCCGGCAACGCAATATTCCACCACTTACCTGGAGTAGACACGAGTCATCGAGGTGATTGTGTGGAGTGGAAATGGAGATCTGAACCCGCCCGGGCCCACTGGTCACACGCGGAGAGGCAGCGTCATTTTGTGTCGCTACTGCGTCACCGGCTTTTCCCAACTGCGCAGGCGCGGATGGTTGCAATTTTTTTCCCCAAAACTTCCAGCGGCCGGAACCAGAATTTCGGATAATTTCCGTTAAAGTGGAAACGCTGATCGCGCTCCAATTTTTTTTTTGTTGGGTTTGTTTTACTCTGGAAAAAAAACATCTTGGCCGGAGGCCCCCTAGATTTTGAGGCCGTAGGCTTCAACCTATGATGAGGCCTGTAGGCAAATCCGGCCCTGCCGAGGCCCCCTAGATCTCGAGGCCCTAAACCTAAGGGGTTCTTAAGGGGTTGGACAGGCTAGATGCAGGAAGATTGTTCCTGATGTTGGGGAACTCCAGAACAAGGGGTCACAGTTTAAGGATAAGGGGGAAGTCTTTTAGGACCGAGATGAGAAGATCTTTTTTCACACAGAGAGTGGTGAATCTGTGGAATTCTCTGCCACAGAACGTAGTTGAGGCCAGTTCATTTGCTACATTTAAGAGGGAGTTAGATGTGGCCCTTGTGGTTAAAGGGATCAGTGGGTATGGAGAGAAGGCAGGTACGGGATACTGAGTTGGATGATCAGCCATGATCATATTGAATGGCAGTGCAGGTTTGAAGGGCCGAATGGCCTACTCCTGCACCTATTTTCTATGATTCTATGATTCTAAACAAACTTGTGAAGCTTATACGTAAATCTGGCCCTGGGTGCACTGGTGACAAGGCCACCATTGATTGTCCATCCCTGGGCTAGTAGATTGGGTGGAGTCACCTTCCTGATTGCTGCAATCCTTCCACTGAAGGTGGGTTGATGTGGAGGATAACCCAGGATATCGGCTCCAGTGTGAGGGAGGACCGGAGGCAATGATCCTGCTCAGGATGGCTTTTGGCTTGGAAGGGAATATTTATCGGCCATTTATTGGTGGAGCTCGGGGGTTTTGTCTAACATTTGACAGGGGAAATGATCATAAATGGGGCAGCCAAAAGCTCACTCAGCACACTGACTGATGCACATGGTTTGAAGTACGTCCTGTCTTTATTGAGGAAGGAAATACTGCTGGATTCTCAGTAAAGGAAGATGAACAGACTCAAGATGAGCTAAACCTGTTATAGTGGAGGTGGGAGAAATTGTTGATAAATGTGGCATCGTTTATAACTGTAACCTTTACGCACATCCGTCTGTCCGCCAAGAAGCGCTCACTCTGTCCGTACTGACAGGAAACGCACGGTGGATAAAATACCTGGTTCTAGGAGTTGGATCACAGCTCATGGCACGGATTAAAGATTGAAATTGGGGTATTGGCCACAAATGTCACAACATTGACAGACATGGGAACAAGAAACACAAAGTGCTGGAGGAACCCAGTGGGTCAGGCAGCATCTGTGGGGGATGGACAGGTGATGTTTCGGGTTGGGACCCTCCCATTCTCTCTGTGTGTCTACAGATGGAGGGGTGGGGGAACTGAACATGTTTTGCTCCTGATCAAAGAATATGTCCAGCAACGGCACATCAGTCAACTTTACCTGGGTAGTGGCAGAAGTTTAAAAGTTTAGTTTAGTTTATTGTCACGTGCTCCGAGGTACAGTGAAAAGCTTTACGTTGCATGCTAACTAGTAGTGGAAAGACTGCATGATTACAATCCAGCCATTCACAAATGTACAGATGCATGATAAGGGAATAACGTATAAAGTCCAGTAAAGATAGTCCGAGTGTCTCCAATGAGGTAGATGGGGGGTCAGGACCGCTCTCTAGTCTAGTTTGTGATAGGATGGTTCAGTTGCCTGAGAACAGCTGTGAAGAATTTGGCCCTGAATCTGGAGGTGTGCGTTTTCACACCGCGAGTGATAATTGTACACAGAATTAGGAGTCTGCACCCTCTGGTGAAGCTTTGTCCCTCATCACTCTCCCTGCTACCAGTTACATGTTGTCACTGCCCCTGCCCTTTGGTCCCTCTGCTAGGAGAGGGGCCAAAGGGCACCAATACCGATACCAATACTGATACCAACACCAACACCGACACCGACACCGACACCGACACCGACACCGATACCAATACTGATACCAACACCAACACCGATACCGACACCAACACCGACACCGACACCGATACCAACACCGACACCAACACCGACACCAACACCAACACCAACACTGATACCAACACCAATACCAACACCAACACCGACACCGATACCAACACCGACACCGATACCAACACCGACACCGATACCAACACCGACACCAACACCGACACCAACACCGACACCAACACCGACACCGATACCAACACCGACACCGATACCAACACCGACACCAACACCGACACCAACACCGACACCAACACCGACACCAACACCAACACCGACACCGATACCAACACCGATACCAACACCGATACAACACCCGATACCGACACCGACACCGACACCAACACCGACACCAACACCAATACCAAACACTGACACCGACACCGACACCGACACCAACACCGACACCAACACCGACACCGACACCGATACCAACACCGATACCAACACCAACACCGATACCGACACCGACACCAACACCGACACCAACACCGACACCAACACCGACACCAACACTGATACCAACACCGATACCAACACCGACACCGACACCGATACCGACACCGACACCAACACCGACACCAACACCGACACCAACACCGACACCAACACTGATACCAACACCGACACCGACACCGACACCGATACCAACACCGACACCGACACCGTTACCAACACCGACACCAACACCGACACCGATACCAATATCACCAGTAGTTGGGCCGAAGTGCCTATTTCTACACTGTAAGGCTGTATGACTCTGTGAATATATGACCAATACTGGAACCAATACCAACACTATTACTAATATTGATACCAATACCAATACCAATACATTACTGGGTCTGTCTCAGGCTTAGAGGAAACGCATCTTTCCACCTTCCATGAAAACAAATCTTCACTGCCAACTTGGATGAAGTACGCCAAGATAAAACTCTCAGTCTGGAGAAGGGTCTCGACCCGAAACATCACCCATTCCTTCCCTCTAGAGATGCTGCCTGACCCATTGAGTTACTCCAGCATTTTATGTCCAAATCAGGAGAAAAGTTGGCGGCTGAATTTTTGTTGACGGTTTTGTAAAAAATTGACCAAAAAAAAGCAAGTACCATCTTTAGTCAGAGGGTGGTGAATCTGTGGAACTCATCGCCACAGAGGGCTGTGGAAGCCAAGTCAGTGGATATTTTAAGGCAGAGATAGACAAATTATTGATTAGAATGGGTGTCAAGGGTAATGGGGAGCAGGCAGGAAAATGGGATTCGGCTTGTACTCACTGGAATTTAGAAGATTGAGGGGGGATCCTATAGAAACTTACAAAATTCTTAAGGGGTTGGACAAGCTAGATGCAGGAAGATTGTTCCTGATGTTGGGGGAGCCCAGAACAAGGGGCCACAGTCTAAGGATAAGGGGGAATTCGTTTAGGACCGAGATAAGGAAAACATTCTTTACACAGAGAGTGGTGAGTCTCTGGAATTCTCTGCCTCAGAAGGTCATTGAGGCCAGTTCATTGGCTATATTCAAGAGGGAGTTGGATGTGGCTCGTGTGGCTAAAGGGATCGGGGGTATGGAGAGAAGGCAGGTACGGGATACTGAGTTGGATGATCAGCCATGATCATATTGAATGGTGGTGCAGGCTCGAAGGGCCGAATGGCCTATTCCTGCACCTATTTTTCTATGTTTCTATGTTTCTAGGAGGCAGAGATCAGCCATAATTGAATGGCGGAGTAGACTCGATGGGCCGAATGGCCTAATTCTACTAAAAATTGTGAACCTGCGAAGTATGTTTGAACCAAAAGCTGAAAAAGAAATCGAGCATGCCAAAATAATTCCTAATGTAGACACAATGTGGATGTTCTCACGGTATTTTACGCTTTGATCTTTAACTCCAAAAAACAGTAAATGCAACGTTTCCAGATGGAGATATCAGGATGCTGGGAGCCTGGGGCAACTAACAACAACCCAGAGGCCATGTGGGCAAATCAGCACAGCACCGGGTTATTCGCAAAATTCTGCTTGAACCCCGGCTGGGGAAATCCTCTCGGTTTCAAACGGATTTAAAAATGTTTGCTGTGGGATTGTGAATAACACACTGGGCGCCGACGAGATTGTGTTTAGCCAACGCTCAATGATGTGTGGTGACATTACCCCAGTCACTCCGCACACTTCTGTATGTGTCCCGGTGTAGTCCCTGTGATGCAGGGTGGTGCAGCGGGTAGAGCTGCTGCCTCGCAGCGCCAGATTCCCGGGCTCCATCCTGACTACGGGTGCTGTCTGTACGGAGTTTGCACGTTCTCCCCATGACCTGCGTGGGTTTGACCTGGATCTCCGGGTTCCTCCCACACTCTAAAAACGTGCAGGTTTGTAGATTTATTGGCTGGTTGGCGCGGACTCGGTGGGCCGAAGGGCCTGTTTCCGGACTCTATCTTTAACCTAAACTAATACAAACTATTCACGAGCTTTCAAAACTCTTTGATTAATCTTCTCGTTGTTGTGTAGTGTGGAACCAGACCATTGTCTGACCATTGTATCCATATTTGTTTATCAAAAGTGTTGTGTGTCCGGAATGTTCCAATTGTCACGGAACATTCTCCAATCATTGATCAGTGAGACAGCAATGTACATCTCCATCAACCAACAGAGAAACTTTACAGCGTAGATCAGGGCAGTACAGAATCAGGCCCTTCAGCCCACAATGTCCGTGTTGAACATTTAAATAAATCTCCAACTATGTACATGATCCCTCCATTCCCAGCATATCCATGTGCCTCCATAAAAGTCTCTTAAACGCCACTATCGTATCTGTCTCCACCACCACCCCTGGTTGTGTGTTCCCGGCACCCACCGCCCTCTGTGTAAAAAACCCTGCCCGCACAACTTTGCCCGTCTGTGTTTAGGCCCTGCCTTCCAGTATTTGACATTTCCAATTCCCCTTTCATCATTTCATACAACCCGACCTCTACCTTTGATAACTTCATATATATTTTGTCCAGGTCTCCACCCAAATGTCAGTGAAGCTATCTCACCATTACTGAGCATTGGTTTAATAAAGACATTGCAATATATTCTGTGTTTCAGCGCAATTTTTAGATTTTACTATTTTTTATTTAATTCTCAGTTCTTGAAATGTTCATCCAGCCATGGCCCAACAATCGCAATGTTTTTCTGACAAGATTCAAAACTTCAGCACAAACATCCTCAACCTACTGTCGTCCATTTTCTGCTAGTTTTCTTACTGCACCGAGCCTCGCTCACCGAGAGCCACCATGTTCACTGATCCACGTCGCTCCTGGTCCGCCCATACTTCAGTCTTAAGTGGATCTCGACCCGAAGCGTCACCCATCCCTTCTCTCCAGAGATGCTGCCTGTCCCGCTGAGTTACTCCGGCATTTTGTGCCTGTCTTCAGTCTTAAATGGGTCCTGTTGTGATCCACCCACCACACCATCGTTCCTGTCTCTACCCTGTCCACCATTCAATGTTCCTCAACACCCGGGTCCTTCCACAGTCCGTTCATCTCATCAATGGTGACACTACGTTCACTCGTTTGATTCCAAACTCTCTCAGTCACTCCAACTTTTCCATCTTCCTTCCCTAAACCAATGCTTTGCCCAAGGTCCAAATCTGTTTTTCTTGTGTTTTTATTTTTGTCAAGTGTCAATTCTTTGTCTCCTGCGTCACTGTGAAGGGGCCAAGAGATGCAACATTACTACCACTAAAGGGATGCTATTGTTCAGATAGTGAACTGTGAAATAAACTCCTCAAAACATTGCTCGCAAGGTGGAGTTTAACATCCTTCATTTTCTACCCAGTTTAGGATTATGATACAAATTCTAAAACCAAGTACTCTTGTTCAAACTGCAAAATAGACACAAAATGCTGGATTAACTTAACGGGACAGGCAGCATCTCTGGAGAGAATGAATGGGTGATATTTTGTGTTGAGACCCTTCTTCAGACTGCAATTGTTCAAACTGCAATGGAAGGTATTTATACATTTATAATGTAAAGCATAGTCTCAATCGACCTGTAAACTGGGAGTCATTGCATTGGTGAGTAAGTGCAGGAGTCACAGCCTCTCCTGGATTGGACCTAACCGAACCATGCCTGGCCCTGGTGTGAACCAGGAATGGGCCAAGACTAGCAAAGTCCAGGAAGATCTGGATAGTGGGTTCTCCAAAATGTGAGGTTATCCACTTTGGTGACAAGAACAGGAAGGCAGATTATTTTCTGAATGGAGTCATGTTGGGAAAAGGGGAAGTACAATGAGATCTGGGTGTCCTTGTACATCAGTCACTGGAAGTAAGCATGCAGGTACAGCAGGCAGTGAAGAAAGCTAATGGCATGTTGGCCTTCATAACAAAGTATGAGTAAAGGAGCAAAGAGGTCCTTCTGCAGTTGTACAGGGCCCTAGTGAGACCACACCTGGAGTATTTTGTGCAGTTTTGGTCCCCAAATTTGAGGAAGGACATTCTTGCTGTTGAGGGAGTGCAGAGTAGGTTCATGAGGTTAATTACTGGGATGGTGGGACTGTCATATGTTGAAAGAATGGAGCGACTGGGCTTGTACACTCTGGAATTTAGAAGGATGACGGGGATCTTATTGAAACGTATAAGATTATTAAGGAATTGGACACGCCAGAGAAGCGAAACATGTTCAGGATGTTGGGGGAGTCCAGAACCAGGGGCCATAGTTTAAGAATAAGGGGTACGTCATTTAGAACAGGGAAGAGGAAAAACATTTTCACCCAGAGAGTTGTGAATCTGTGGAATTCTCAGCCTCAGGAGGCAATGGAGGCCAATTTTCTGGATGCTTTCACGAGAGAGTTAGATAGCACTCTTAAAGATAGCGGAGTCAGGGGAGATGGGGAGATGGCAGGAACGGGGTACTGGTTGTGGGTGATCAGCCATGATCACATTTAATGGCGGTGCTGGCTCGAAGGGTCGAATGGCCTCCTCCTGCACCTATTGTCTATTGTCTATGGTACACAAAAGGCTGGAGAAACTCAGCGGGTGCAGCAGCATCAAAGGAGCGAAGGAGACAGGCGACGTTTCGGGTCGAGATTGTCTATTGTCATTTCTGGAGTCTTTGCAAAGAACAGAACTATAAATGGCGGAATGGAACAACTAAACCACCATGTAGAGCGCAGCTTCACAAGAATAACTCTGCCTGGTAATGAGCCTGCACATTGCTCCTCTCCACATGACAATCAAGCTCCACTCCACACTCTCTCTCAATGTTTTATGTCCTGTGTTATGTGTAACTGCCTGGTTACAGAGTGAAGCCTGTCCTGGAAACAGAATATTGATCTTAGATTCTTCTCGTCAACTACGTGGAACCTGTAATATTTTCTGCTTGGATTAAAAGTGGTGACGCTGGTTGAATGATGTTTGATTTAGATTATTCTCCATGTTAGTCCCTATGGGGCAGCCATTTTACTTAATAATTGGATGAACTGGTGAAACTCATTCCGATTTTAAACTTTACAACTCACCTGCGGTCCTGAAACTGTGAAAGTTTTCTCATTTCATTAAGTTGTATTAAAGGAAGAATTGTTAAAATCACAGTAATTAAATCTATGATCTAATGTTACTGGTTAATATGTTAATGTACGGGACAATTCAAAGAGTTTAAACGTCTGGATGTTCACTGAAAGATAATGTTATTTATAAGCAGGTGCTGTTTGGTGGCTGATGATGAATAATCGGCATACTTTGACGTATAGAATACTCTGGTGCATTGGTGATGCGACTTGGTAACATGGTGGAAGGAAGTAGCAGAGAACAGGATTAGAGCAAATAACAGAGAGAAACTGGGGGAACAATCTTTTCCAATTCCACAGACACCATCCAAAACAACATTACGTTCCTTCAACTAAATGCTGCAAGTGGACCACTGTACCTCGGTACAGGTGACAATAAACACCACTAAACGCAACAGATCGAGAGCCCAGAGTGGCTCAGATACGTTGAACTCCAAAGATATTACCAGCTCCAGGAAAGACCAGAGCACACACTGACTAACATCCCTCGTCGCAGTGGAGAGGCCAGTTTCACCACAGGGTCTACAAGAACGTACCTTTGTATTGGCTTGTTGATGAGGGCTCCTCTACATGTTATGGTTCACAGGAGATGGTGAGAAGGTCCGGGCGTTGTACCCGACCAGGGCAGTGGAATGAAGCTTCAGTGAAGGAACACCATTGAGTTCATCCCCCTCCCGGCCTCTGTCCTACAAGATGCTGCTGCTGGTGGCTGTTCCACACCCTCCGTCTCAGAGAGCAGCTTCACCTCAGGAAGAGAAGCTTTGTCTTCATCTGAGGAGGCATGCGGCCAGCAACCACTTCCTGTTGCAGTGAACAATGCTGAGCGACGGAGAAGGTTACGATGCCTGGTGCAGGTGCACGTCTCACCTCACGGGTACCGATGCACAAGCACGCGGGCAGCAGCTGAAGGAGCAGGGAGTTCAACAACAACAAATAGCCCGAGAACTGGGGAACTCATTGCAGGAGAATACCGAGTAACACATTCCCCCAATACCCAGGCACCGATACCCCACATAGAGACACGAGAAACTGCAGGCGCTGGAATCTTGAGCAAAAAACAAAGTGTTGGAGGAACTCAGCATGTCAGGCAGCATCTGTGGAGGGATTGGGCCGGTGATGATTTGGATCAAGACCCTTCTTCAGACAGATTGGTGAAGGGGGAAGAAAGCTGGAAAAGAGAGGTGGCGATGGAGGGGGGGGGGGGGGGAATAGAGCCAGGCATGTGTTCTGTAATCACCCCCTCCCCTTCACCTGCTATCCACCTATCACCTGCCTGACCTCTTTTTTCCAGCTTCCCCCCCCCCCCCCCATCTTCAGTAAGAACAATAGACAATAGACAATATGTGCAGGAGTAGGCCATTCGGCCCTTTGAGCCAGCACCAAATGTGATCATGGCTGATCATCCCCAATCAGTACCCCGTTCCTGCCTTCTCCCCATATCCCCTGACTCCGCTATTTTTAAGAGCTATATCTAGCTCTCTCTTGAAAGCATCCTGAGAACCTGCCTCCACCGCCCTCTGAGGCAGAGAATTCCACAGACTCACCACCCTCTATGAGAAAAAGTGTTTCCTCGTCTCCGTTCTAAATGGCTTACTCCTTATTCTTAAACTGTGGCCCCTGGTTCTGGACTCCCCCAACATCGGGAACATGTTTCCTGCCTCTAGTGTGTCCAAGCTCTTAACAATCTTATATGTTTCAATGAGGTCCCCTCTCATCCTTCTAAACTCCAGAGTGTACAAGCCCAGCTGCTCCATTCTCTCAGGACCCCCCCCCCCATATGACAGTCCCGCCAATCCCGAATTAACCTTGTAAACTTACGGTGCACTCCCTCAATAGCAAGAATGTCTTTCCTCAAATTAGGAGACCAAAACTGCTCACAATACTCCAGGTGTGGTTTCACTAGAGCCCTGTACAACTGCAGAAGCACCTCTTTGCTCCTAGAAGAAGCATGCCAACCTGAAATGTCACCTGTCCATTCCCTCCACACATGCTGCCTGACCCGCCACGTTCCTCTAGCACTTTGTGTTTTGCACGTTGTGTAAAGAGTGTGTGGGCACCTGCCGGAGGCTGCCACTGGCTATTGCAGAGAACCCTTCCCTTGTGGACAAGTTGGAATTCAATGCAGAGAATGTGGATGTGAAATAGAAAATGCCCCTTGCCATCTGGGACACGTGACAATAAACTCTCTTGACTTGACTCTTGACTTCCCTCATGAACCATACACCTGTGTGCCACATTGTTTAGTTAGTTGAGTTGACTTTAGTTTATTGTCACGTCTATTAAGGGACAGTGAAGAGCTTTTGTTGCGTGCTAAGCAGCTAACCAGTGCTAACAAGAGTGTAGGAAGTAATTGCAAATGCTGGTTTAAACCGAAGAAAGACACAATATGCTGGAGTAACTCAGCGGGCCAGGCAGCATCTCTGGAGAGAAGGAATGGGTGACGTTTCAGCTTGAGACCCTTCTTCAGACTGAACTAGTTAATAGGTCAACCTCCGACAAATGACAAGTAACAAATTACTTCCTGAAACATACGGCCCCATTCCTAACGCACACAAATGCAGCCCAACTCTGGTGTTTTGTGCCAGTGCATCTTGTCTCCGGTGACCCAGTCTTGGCCCAGTGCCATCCTGTTGCTTTCTGACATTGCCAAGGCTCATGGGCGAGAGTGTAGAACCATCACTTGTCATTGTGTGCCTGTCTGGGGCCTGAACACAGGTGTGCACTCCAGGTAAGTGTTCCAGGTGCTGAGGTACCAAACCAATAACATTGCAAGATGTTGACTTCATCATGTATGTATTGGTCATTTACCCACTTTTGAAAAAGTACGTTTGAAAGGGTCTCCTGGCACGATGTGACGGGGGGGGGGGGGGGGGGGGGGGGGGGATGAGGGTGCGGGATACTTTGTAACTTTGTTGGTGCCCTTTATGTGGCCACTATTCACATACCTTGGGGACGCCAGCAATGCATTTTACCCTGACTTGTCACATGTGATAATAAAGTCTTCAATTCATTTCAAAAACTGAGTGAGAAAGGAAGTGAGTTTTTGTATCAATGCTAAATGCCGTTAGTTTCCACGCAGTGAAGCACAACATACAACTGTCCAGTTTATGGGCGTGCAGGTGGTTCTGGGGCCACAACTAACTGTTGATCGTTCACGAGGTGTGGTGGAAGGTGCCCGCTTGATAACCCCAAAAATATACTGTGCATGTTAACATGTGGGTAACTTCCTGCATGTTGATGAATGTTTACTCAGCCTGGGAACAGGCCATTCAGCCCCTCCACGATGTGCCAGTCTTTACATTTCACTGGAGCCTATTCGTTTTTAGTTTAGTTTTGAGATACAGCGTGCAAACAGGCACCGCACCAACCAGCGATCCCCGCACATTAACACCATCCTACACTAGGGACAATTTGTACAATTATTCCAAGCCAATTAACCTACAGTGTGGGAGGAAACTGAAGATCTCGGAGAAAAGCCACGCAGGTCACGGGGAGAACGTACAAACTCCGTACAGACAGCGCCCGTAGTCGGGATCGAACCCGGGTCTCTGGCGCTGTGAGGCAGCAGCTCTATCACTGCAAACCGTGCCGCTGTAACACGTGCCTCTTCCTCTCTTTCCTCATCTAAGTCTATCGGTGAGTCCCTGTGATCCCTCCCCTGCCCACCTGCACTTGTCCACGCTCCCCTTGAGGGAATCTTTGCCTCAATCACTCTGCCTTGGAGTGAGCTCCACACTCTCACCACCACCTGGCGTGACGAAGTATTCTCTGAACTTCCTCGGGACGTGGCGAAGCTTCATTGATCAATTCCAGCTTCACTCTTCCCCAGAGCTGGCAACTTGCTTTCTGCACCACTCATTGCAAAAGGGCGCAGCGGGTAGAGCTGCTGCCTTTCAGTGCCAGAGTCCCGGGTTCCATCCCGACTACGCGTACTGTCTGTGTGAAGAGTTTGCACGTTCTCCCTGTGACCTGCGTGGGTTTTCACCGGCTGTTCCGGATTTCCTCCCACACTCCAAAGACGTGCAGGTCTGTAGGTTACTTGACTTGTTTAAATTGTAAATTGTCCCTTGTGTGTGTAGGATAGTGTTAGTGTGCGGGGATCACTGGTCAGCGTGGTCTTGATGGGCCGAAGGGCCTGTTTCTGTGCTGTATCTCTAAACTAAACTAAAAAAGCAGAACTTTAACATTGTCCATTGATTACCCCTCTGCTGTCTCTTACTGTCAGAGCCAGACAGCAGGAAAACAGGCCCTTCAGCCCAACTCCTCCATGCTGACCAAGATGCCCAGCTAAGCCATTGGCCCCATCGTAATAAAGAGACAGCTGTTAACATGAGGACAAGTGTGGAGCGTTGGTGTCGGATGTCCACACCATGGAAGGCCGTCTCTGACGTGTGTCCTCAAAGTAAGATTCAAATATGGTTTTGATTCTTGAAAAATAACGATTCAAGTTTACAAATATTTAACAAATGATTTGCATTGATACCAAAACTCACACCCTTTCTCCATCCTTCCCTCCATTCCTCCCTTTCTCACTCAGCTTCCAAAAATGGGTAAATTACCAATACATTACTCTGCAATAAACATTCTGCAGCGTGAGCTAAATTAAACTAAATGAATGTTATTGGTTTTGTTTTCCAGCACCTGGAACATTTACCTTGTTCAGGACACAGCGGTCAGTACGGAGTGAGACTGCAGTGGGTTTTACAGGAATCATTGACTCATGCAGTTATACATTTGAGAGTTCCGTTCTCACTGCCCAATGAAACTTGCATTCAGACATGTCTCCTGCAATGATTCAGTCGCTTCCCACTCGCTCGAGTCTGTGCCCCACCACAGTTTAATTCTTGTGGTTTCTTTGTCAGTAACTTAGCAGTCAGTCATTGTGCGTTTGCGTGGTTGAGGTGGAGCTGGTGCAGGATGTAGGGAGGAGGACATTAACTGCATGTGCACAGGGGGACAATGACTGCATGTCTGAAACCTCCAGCGGAACGAGAGGCACCAGAGACTACAGCAGCTGCTGGAGGATGGAGGCTGGGCAGTGTTGCAGACAGCAGTCAATAGGCAATAGGTGCAGGAGTAGGCCATTCGGCCCTCCGAGCCAGCACCGCCATTCAATGTGATCATGACTGATCATCCCCAATCTAGACGGCTCATGCTTCTATCATTATTTACAGCCGCTTTTTATTTACAAGAATATTGCCAGGACCCGAGGGAGAGGTTGGGCAGGTTAGGAATTTATTCCTTGAAGTGCAGGAGGATGAGGGGTGATCTTATAGAGGGTATAAGATAATGAGGGGATTAGATAGAGTGAATGCACAGACCCGGGGGGGGGGGGGGCAGGGATAACTTGGGCCGAAGGGCCTGTTTGCGTACTGCATGACTCCATTTACTCTGAGCTTTCAGCCTCTACTCCCCAGCAAAGCCACCAAGAAAGTCAGCTTTCAGCAGTCCAGCTGTGCTTCCATCAAAAAAGGGTAAACTAATATAAGCTCAATGTAGCAAAGCAATCACAATAAAGGATTGCCAGCTCTCCTGGGATATGTAGAATAATCCAGAACGGGATCAGCCATGATCATATTGAATGGCGGCGCTGGCTTGAAGGGCTGAATGGCCTACTCCTGCATTTATTGTCTATGTTTCTATATTTCTATGTTTCTCCACTGGCACAAGTAGACACCTTTGGTACACAATCTCACCCTACTATATGTTTCAGTTTCAATCATCTACCTATCTATCTATCCATCTATCCATCCATCCGTCAGTCTTCTTGTGCTCTTCTGGTCTGTGCGGTTCGATTTGCACAAAAAAGGTACACGATAACGCTACGATTTTTCGTTATCTCACTCGCCGTTCTCCTGTGCTGCGAGTGCAACAAGTTTCGTTCCGATCGGTAGTATATTGTAAATGTTAGCGAGGTTTAAAAATCGTAAACACCACTCGTGCGTGGATCGATCTCCTGTCATTCCCGGGATGGTCCACCCTTTCCTGCACCATCGCATCTTTACTGGAGCTGCGGGAGGCTGCGGGTGGCCAACCGGAAGCGTCCTGGCTCCGCACAGCACGGAGTTGGAGATGTTGCCAAACGGAAAGCGGAGAATCTGATCCCGGCGGAGGAGAGCGTCCAGCGCCCGCTGTGAGTCCCAAACGCACCGCCATCGCAACACCCCACAGCTCCAGCCCCTTCCCCTCTGGTCCTCCTCGCTGGCTCCAGTCCCGCCGCCCCCCCCGTGATACCCTCCTCTCCCCCATGGCTCTTCCCGCGTTTTTTTCTGCAACCACTTCCCCACCCCCACCCCCACACTCCCCACCCATACGCCGGTGCGACTGCCTCTCTTCAAACGTTCCGCCCCCCGCCCCCCAACTTCATCAGTGTGGGGACGGTGTCCCGACCAGAAACATCGTCTGTTCATTTCCACCATTGATGCTGCCCTGACCCAATGAGTTCCTCCCGCACTTTGTTTTCTGCTCAAGATTCCAGCATCAGCAATTTCTTGTGTCTCATTTGTTAAAAAATATTATTCATTACTTTAAAAAAAAAGTGAGTTAACAGCAGAGGAACCAAATCTTTATCAGATCTTTGTAAGGAAAGATGATGTGAAGTTTTCCATAACAGATGAGACAGTGTTCAGTTCAGCTTCTGATGTGCCATTCTGATTAGATGTTGTCTGTCTTTGACGCAGTCTAGTTCAGGTTACTACATGCATCCATTGGCCATTGAACTCTGCTTCTCAATCCAGGTTAGAGGAGAGAATCATCTTTAGTTTAGTTTAGAGACACTGCACTGAAACAGGCCCTTCGGCCCACCACGTCCGTGCCGACCATCGGCCCCCGCACACTAACACTGTCCTACACACACTAGGGACAATTTTACATTCACACCAAGTCAATTAACCTACAAACCTGTACGTCTTTGGAGTGTGGGAGGAAACCAGAGCACCCGGAGAAAACCCACGCGGTCACGGGGAGTACGGCCAAACTGCATACAGACAGCACCTGTAGACGGGATGGAACCCGGGTCTGTGACGCTGTGAGGCAGCAGCTCTACCCGCTGCTCCACCGTGCGGCCCATTGTTTGACTGAGCTTGACCAAAACCACAGAAATATAGAATGTCTGTTGACCTGGGAATAGCTCTCCAAGTTGGCCCTCTCTCTTGCTCGACCATGTTGCCATCACTTCCCTTCCAGGCATTAACCCAGTGAACGGACGGAGCTAGATGTATACTTCACAGCACATGTAAGCTCATGATGCGCAGTGTCCAGCCTGTTGCTGCCAGTGTTACGTTAACTCCCTGCCCTCCCGCTCCAGCCACGGGGGAACAGTGCAGCCTCGTTTAGCAAAGTCTCGCAACACTTTGAACAGTTTTATCACAGTCCTCATGATATTTTCTACCTTGAGAACATATTGTTAGATTCACTGATATCTCACAGCTTTGTTACAATTCGTGTAACTCACGTACAGATTTCTCCCCGTGACCACATGGGTTTCCTCTCACACTCCAAAGATGTATAGGTTTGTAGGATAGTGTCACTGTACGCCGATCGCTGCGCGGTCTGGACCCGATGGGCCAAATGGCCTGTTTCTGTGCTGTTTCTCTGAACTAAACTAAAAATGTGGTAGTCAGAGCTGTACAGTACAGAAACAGGCCCTTTGGCCTTTCCTTGTCCATTCCTCCCAAGTTGTCATATTGGGCTAGTTCCACTTGCCTGCATTTGGGCCATAGCCCTCGAAACCCTGTCTGTCCATATATCTGTCCAAATGGCTTTTAAAAAATCAATCAACCAATCCACTTCTACAATTTCCTCCAGCAGATCATTTCAGAAGACGTTCCACGCCTGCGGTGTGTTCAAACGTTTGAGCTTACAAACTTGGGCCTTATGAAAGAGGTAAAATATTAAACTGCAAAATGTATAAAGTAGAGGAAGGAGTGAGGATGAGGGGGGGAGGAGTGAGGGTGAGGGAGGGGAGGAGTGAGGGTGAGGGAGGGGGGTGGGGAAGAGTGAGGGTGAAGGTGAGGGAGAGGGGGGGCAAGGAGTAAGGGGTGGGGGAGGAGTGAGGGGGGAAGGAGTGAGTGATGGAGGGAGAGGGGGAAGGAGAGAGGGAGGGAGAGGGGGAGAGAGAGGGGAGAGGAGAGGGGGAGAGAGCAAGAGAGAGAGTGTGTGTGTGTGTGTGTGTGTGTGTGTGTGTGTGTGTGTGTGTGTGTGTGTGTGTGTTGTGTGTGTGTGTGAAAGAGAGATTATCTATTTCATGCTCCAACACTTTTTTCCCGCATCAACAAGGGCTGAATCAGAATTGTTTCCGTCCGAGCAGGAAACGTCTTTGATTGGAAGGGCCGGGGTTATAGGGTTGTTTTAATTCTGAAATGTTTCCCCTCATAAAAAAAAATGAAGAGAGTTACACAATCGCAGTCCACACAAGGAAGCCTTTCTAAAGCAGTGGAGACATTTGGTGTAACAAATGCAGACGATGCCTCTGGGTGAAAGTGCAGGATGGATCCAAGATGATCCCAGCGACTGGACGTAGAGAGAGGATGGTCCATCATACCTGTCCTTCATCGAAGCTGTACGTAGAGAGTAGACTCTCATCCCGGAATGGAAGTCAAAGATTTAGGAAGGATCATAGGAAGCATTTTGGCAACCACCTGTCTCACCTGTGTCCACCTTATCTCCACCTATCACATGCATAGTAGGAAGGAACTGCAGATGCTGGTTTAAACCGAAGATAGACACAAAATACTGGAGTAACTCAGTGGGACAGGCAGCATCTCTGGAGCGAAGGAATGGGTCAGTCTGAAGAAGGGTCTCGACCCAAAACATCACCCATTCCTACTCTTCAGAGATGCTGCCTGCCCTGCTGAGAGCCAGCATTCTGTGTCTATCTTCGGTGTAAACCCATCCGCAGTTGCTTCCTACGCTGCTGGCTTTGCATCCTGCTATGTTCTGCCTGCACATCTGTACCTCTGGCTCCCTCTGGCCTCTGGGAGGTCCACTGTACAACCCCCCAGTAGAGAGCGCATTGCACATCCCCATGTTCCACCCACATTGTAGAAACAAGATAGACACAAAAAGCTGGAGTAACTCAGCGGGACTAGTAGAAACAAGGACCTACAGAACCTGAAGAATCCTGACCTGAAACGTCACCCATCCAGAGATGCTGCCTGAGCCGCTGAGTTTGGTTGGTATGGACGAGGTGGGCCGAAGGGCCTATTTCTGTGCTGTACATCCCTTTCTGTCTCCTCCTGCACTTCCCTCTCCATTGTGTCTGAAACATCGGAATCCTGGAAGATTGAGCTGCCCGTCCCGTCTTTGTCTCCAAAGATAGACAAAGTGTTGGAGTAACTCAGCAGGCCAGGCAGCATCTCTGGAGAACATGGATCGATGACATTTCACAGGGGGTGGGGGTCCTGTTTATGCATTTTGAGGAGTTTTATTCAACCAAGGAGTTGTGACTCTGGGAACACCCCCAGTCCCCACTCACCCAGGAACCCTTGAATATCTGCACCTCCTTATGTCATGACCATAAGCTTTCGGAGTAGAATTAGGCCAATCGACCCATGGATCATGGCTGATCTATCTTTCTCGCCCAAACCCATTCTCCTGCTGTCTCCCCATAACCCCTGTTGGAAT
>CM069157.1:786454-830902 GCA_035221665.1 Okamejei kenojei
CACACTCCTCCAGCCCCAGAGTCACGTCCTCCAACATCTCCTTGTGCTGCTGGCACATGTGCTCCACCTTCAAGCGATGCATCTCCCTCCGGAGGCAGATCAGCCTCCGCGCCAGCTGCTGGTCCACAGCCTGCATGTCCTTCTGGGGGGGGGGGGGAGAATGAGTGGTCAGCAGAAACTCCAGCCAATGGCCTGCACATCCAGCACGGCCCGAGTCAACTGCCTGTTGGACAGTTGGGAGGGGGGGGGAGGGAAGGGGAGAGGGGGGCGGGATCTGTGACCGGGACGGGACAAGTTGTAGCCTGTGTTCGAGCCCAGAGCCAGCGCCTGAGTCACTCTCTCCCCGCGGGCCGGGCGGGACCGCCCTGACAAAAAATCCCCGGCAGAAGAGCGAGGGAGGCGGCGGAGGGAAGGCAGACAGAGACAGAGACAGAGACAGAGACAGAGAGACAGGAGCTTCTCCCCCAGTGAGGGGGCAAAAGTCAAAGACTAGAGGCCACAGCGTTCAGGAGAGAGCGGCGACGTTATGTTTTACACAGAGGGCGGTGGGTGCCTGGAACACGCTGCCGGGGGTGGGGGGGTTGGGGGTGGAGGCCGATACGATCGTGGTGTTTAAGAAACTGTTAGACAGGCACATGGATATGCAGGGAATGGAGGAATACGGATCACCTACAGAAAGAGATGAGCTGAACTTGCAGAAAGGAACTGCAGATGCTGGTTTATACCGAGAATAGACACAGAGTGCTGGAGTAACTCAGCGGGACAGGCAGCATCTCTGGAGAGAAGGAATGGGCGATGTTTCGCGGTCCCGACCTAAATATCACCTAAGCATTTGCAGGAAGGATCTGCAGATGGTGGTTTAAACCGCAGATAGACACAAAAAGCTGGAGTAACTCAGCGGGACAGGCACCTATCCATGTTCTCCAGAGATGCTGCCTGACCCGCTGAGTTACTCCAGCACTCTGTCTATCTTAGGGATTAGTTTAAGTTGGCATCATGTTGGGCAGGGACATTGTGGGCCGAAGGGTCTGTGCTGGGGCGAAGGTTTGGCGTGGAGGTTCCCCGGGCGGCGGGACTCACCAGCTCAGCACGCAGCCAGCCCACAGCGCCCGCGATGTTGGTGAAGCCGCAGATACTGTGGACAGCGATGTCGACCCGGTGTGTGGGCTGTCTGCTCCCGGCCCCGGCCCCGGCCCCGGCCCCGGCCCCCGCTCCGGGCGGCTCCCCGTCGCCACACTCCCGCCACGGGTCGCCCCGCAGCCGCTCCTCCCACTCGGCGAACGACGGGCGGCGGGTCTGAAGCTTCAGCTTGTCGGCCAGCGCCTTCAGCTGCCCGAGGTCATCTTCATCATCCACCGCCCGGGCCCGGGCCAGCGCCATGGTACCCACCCGGTGACTGGCGCCTCCTGCCCGCCCTGCCGGCGCTTTATACCCGCTCAGCATCCACGGTGCCGCCCTCCCCGCTTAAAGGGACCTCGCCCCGCGGTCTTTGTCCCACAGTGAATCCCAGTCATGGTCATAGAGTCACACAGTGTGGAAACAGGCCCTTCGGCCCCACTTGTCCACACCGGCCAACATGTCCCAGCTACACTGGTCCCACCTGCCCACGTTTGGCCCATATCCCTCCAAACACCACGAAACATAGAAACACAGACAATAGGTGCAGGAGTAGGCCATTCGGCCCTTCGAGCCAGCACCGCCATTCACTGTGATCATGGCTGATCATCCCCAATCAGTACCCCGTTCCTGTGTCCCCCCCCCCCCCCATATCCCTTGATTCCGTTAGCCCTAAGAACTAAATCTAACTCTCTCTTGAAAACATCCAGTGAATTGTCCTTCCACTGCCTTCTGTGGCAGAGAATTCCACAGATTCACAACTCTCTGGGTGAAAAAGCTTTTCCTCATTTCTGTTCTAAATGGTCGACCCCTTATTCTTAAGCCGTGACCCCTGGTTCTGGACTCTCCCAACGTCAGGAACATTTTTCCTGTATCTAGCCTGTCCAATCCTTTATGAGTGGAATAGATGCACAGAGGAGGACAATCCAGATATTATTTATATTAGAAACATAGAAACAGACCATTCGGCCCACAGAGTCCGCGCCGACCAGCGATCCCCGCACACTAACACTATCCTACACACACGAGGGATAATTTACAATTTTATCGAAGCCAGTTGAGCTACAAACCCGCACGTCTTTGGAGGGTGGAAGGAAACCGGAGCGCCCGGAGAAAACCCGCGCAGTCACGGGGAGAACGTACAAACTCCGTAGTCCGGATGGAGCCCAGGTCTCTGGAGCTGTGAGGCAGCAACTCTACCGCTGCGCCACCGTGCCGGCCAAGGACTGAAAGGCACAGAGTGCTGGAGTAACGCAGCGGGTCAGGCAGCATCTGTGGAGGACATGGATAGGCGACGTTTCACAGAGTGCTGGAGTAACTCTTTATACCCAGCTAGTCCACGCCGACCATCGATCACCCCTCCCCACTACTTCTATGCTTTCCCACTTCCTCGTCTGCTCCTTACACACTAGGAGCAATTTACAGAGACCAATTAACCTCCGAACTCGCACACCTTTGGGATGTGGGAGGAACATTCACACCACACCACACCATCCAATACAACACCACGCCATGCCTCGTCATACCATGCCATACTAAGCTCCTGGTGGAGCCGATCAAAGATGCAAAGCCGCCTGGCTCTCCAGCAAGCCTGCAGGGGGATCCCAGCCGCAGCTCCACTGGTCAATACCGGGCGACGCAGTCAGCCCACACACATCACACCGATGTTCTTCTCTGCCCACTGCCCGCACTGGACTGACCGTCACACTCAGACTAATGTGCTTTTATTGAAAGTTATCTTGTGAGAAATGTTATCAGACTTGTCTGTAATGTTTTTACACAGAGGGTGGTGCTGGAGGCAGATACGATAGTGGTGTTTGAGACTAGATCGGCACATGGGTGACGCCAGCAACGGCTGCCTCGCCAACAGTCTGTCTGTCCTTTCCTTCTTTGTTGTCTCTTTAGTATGGGAATGTTCTTTAGCTTGTTTTATGTGGGGGGTGGGATGGGGGATTTTTTTCGGTATCGTATCTCCGTCCGCGGCCTAACATCGAGGAGCTGGCGGCCTCTGCTGGACACCGACTTCGGGAACTCCAAGCGCCGGAGCTTCGACCGTCCCGACGGATGGTTCGACTGCCCTAACCGCGGGAGAACATGATTAGACTTTATTGCCTTCCATCACAGTGAGGAATGTGGCGAATCCGCTGTGGTGGATGTTTATGTTAACTTTGACGCAGTTGTGTGCCTTGTTGCCTTTTCTAGTTGGGCTGAATGGCAATACGAAAATCACTGTAACTTAACTGGAACACGTGGCAATGAACCTTGGAAACCTTTGATATGCAGCGGATGGAGGGATGTGCAGCACTAGATAACGTGGCATCTTCAGCACGGACTGTGGGCCGAAGGGCCTGTTCCTGTGCTGTCAGTCACGCTCTCAGACTGGGCCAGTGGTGGCAGCTACTCACACATCATCTGATAAAGGTGAATGTCGATAGCTGTTGGGGGCAGAGTTATTGCTTCAGCAGTGAGCAATGGGCAGGTCTGATGTTGTAACGGAGCGTCAAGTTCTAACTGCCGTACACCTGGCATGATGTATAATGATGCAGGGACGCAGGCTTTCTGTGTGTGGTCTGAATCACTAATGTGTCCACAATTCTACTCCACCCACTATCTACCTTATTGGTGATCCTCGGACAATCTTTGACCAGATTTCCGTGGCTTTATCTTGCATTAAATTCACGTGATTCACTTTACCATGTTTGGAGGGATATGGTCAAAAACGCGGGCAGGAGGGACTAGCGTAGATGGGACATGTTGGCCGGTGTGGGCAAGTTGGGCTGAAGGGCCTGTTTCCCCACTGTATCACTCTATGATTCTATGTATCTATACACTGTGGACAGCTCAATTGTAATCATGTGTTGTCTTTCCAATGACTGGACAGCACACAACAAAAGCTTTTCACTGTACCCCAGTACACGAGTGAACTGGAGGACAGTGCGTTCCCTGTCGCTGCTGGATTTGGAGCTTCCAGCCTCCACATTGCCGACAGGGCAGGTATTGAGGAGGCAGGGTGATTTTCACAGAGTGAAGTGTCAGAACTAACCAGTGTACATTGACACTGACCTTTCTGTCCTGGGCCTCCTCCATTGCCAGAGTGAGGTCACACGCAAACTGGAGGAACAGCACCTTATAGTCAGCCTGGCTGGCTTACAACACAATGGTATGGACATTGAATTATCTAATTTCACATTTCCCCCCACCCCGATACACGGTTGTCTCCCGCCATTTCTTCCCACCACGACACTCCCCTCCTTTCCCCTCCGCTGTTCACTCATCTCCCAGCTCAGATTCGCCCATTTCAGATTTGTCCCCCTCTTTTCCCTTCCTCCCAGTCCACCCCACCCTCATCCCACCCGACCCTCATCCCACCCCACCCCACCCCACCCCACCCCCACCCCAACACCTACCCCCAGCCCCAGCCAGCCCCCACCCCCACCCACCCCACCCCCAGCCCCCCAACCCCACCCCACCCCACCCTCACCCCCACCCCACCACCACCACCCCCACCCCATCCTCATCCCACCCCACCCCACCCCCACCCAACACCCACCCCCAGCCACCCACCATCCCCACCCCCACCCCTACCCCCACCCCCTCTCCCACCTATCTGCCAACTTTCTCCCCCCTTTCTCCATCAGTCTGATGAAGGGTCCCGACTCCTAACGTCGTCTGTCCATTCCCTCCACAGATGCTGCCTGACCCGCTGAGTTCGTCCGGCACTTTGTGTTTTGCCTTTGAATCTCTCTCTCTCTCTCTCTCTCTCTCTCTCTCTGCCGCCCCTCTCCGACTTCCCACTCTCTTACAGGAAGTAAATGTGCTTGAGGTTATGAAACTAAAACAGTGTGTTAAAGATTCCACAGCGAGGAATACTTTTGAAAATATTGGTGTGGCTCAGAAAATAAGTTAACGTTTGAAATCCACTCTGTTTCTGATGCTGTTGGTCTCAAGGGCATGTTTGCTGAACGGAAAATTCTGGTCCAAAGGTTTCATTCTCGCCCACGGGCTACGTGACAATTGTAATCTATATCTCCCTGTAGGACCTGGGCCACAGCAACGTCACTGGCAGTGGGCAGGCAAGAGGCAACAGGCCCTTCGGCCCACCCAGTCCAGCGATCCCCGCACATTAACACCACCCTACACACACTAGGGACATTTTGGTACATGTACACCAAACCAATTAACCTACAAACCTGGAAGTCTTTGGAGTGTGGGAGGAAACCCGCGCGGTCACGGGGAGAACGTGCAAACTCCGTATAGACAGCACCCATAGTCAAGTGTGTCAGTTTGCAGTTTAGTTTATTGTCTCGTATATCGAGGTACAGTTAAAAGCTTTTGTTGAGAGCGAGCCACGTGTCAACTGGCAACAGAGTGAGGTTATTCCTGCAACTTTACAGGCCAGGAAATGCCAGAACACTGAAATAAATATATATATGAATCAACGAAGCAATACATTAATAACTAAAGTAACTAGATACCCATAATAGTGTAACATTGAACTCTGTAGAACAACCACAGACACTGTCCGTGTTCGAGCACAGTTGCTGAGGTCAGTGTTGGGCTGTGTTCAAGAGCCTGATGGTTGTTGGGAAGAAGCTGTTCTTCAACCTGGAGGTCACGGTTTTCAGGCTCATATGGAATTGTCGAGCACGGAAACATGCCATTCGGCCCAACTTCTTCGTGCACACTGGGTTAGTCCCATTTGCCTGCATTTGGCCCATATCCCGTGCTGTGAGTGTCATGTGAATCACAAACACCCCGGACATTTTCTTATCAACAAAGGTCCACGACAAAGGGGGAGGTTTATTTGACGATTATTGTAAATACGTGAAAGTAAAGAAAGACTTTCA
This sequence comes from Okamejei kenojei, assembly GCA_035221665.1. Lineage (NCBI taxonomy): Eukaryota > Metazoa > Chordata > Chondrichthyes > Rajiformes > Rajidae > Okamejei > Okamejei kenojei. The sequence goes on from CM069157.1 coordinate 792,418, forward strand.
TTCCCATAGCGCCTTTCCCATCCTGGCCAGCACATCCCAACAGACCGTATAGTCAATAAAATACATTGAAATGTAAATGTATAAACCTGTAGATGCTGGAACTGTAAAATTAAAAAAATACTGGAAACACTCAGCAGGTCGGGCAGCATCTGTGGAGAGAAAGAGAGACAAATGGAACTTTAGAAGCTGGAGCAAAGTGCTGGAGGAACTCATCGGGTCAGGCAGCATCTGTGTGGGAATGGACAGACGATGTTTCGGGTCGGACCTCCTTCAAACTGGAAACCTTCTCTTCACCCTGGCCCTGTCTCGCCGGTATCCACTTATCACTGGCCAGGCTTTATCCCGCCCTCACTTCTCTTTTCCAGTTTTCTGCCCGCACTGAGTCTGTCCATTCCCCACAGATGCTGCCTGACCCGCTGTGTTCCTCCAGCACTTTGTGTTTCGCGGCAACAGTTCACATTTCACCGGTGTATCTGCCCAGATGTTCTTTGCAAGCCTTGCTTGCCGTGCCGTTGCAGTGCAGCAGGCGGTGTTGTGTGCGGCGTGGGCGGGCGGGCGGGCGGGGAGGAGCGGGCTGTGTTGCCTCTCTGTGCCGGCTCTCTGACGCTAAGTGAGGTCACGGGCAGCAGTGTTGCGTCGCAGCGTCGGAGCTCGGAGCCTGGACTGGGGCCGGTTTACGCCCGGTCAGCGCCCGGTCAGCGCCCGGTCAGCGCCCGGTCAGCGCCCGGTCAGCGCCCGGTCAGCGCCCGGTCAGCGCCCGGTTAGCGCCCGGTTAGCCCACACATGGAGTTCGTGGAGCTGATCAAGACGTGGAGAGTTGACGGGGTGATACTGCGGCGGCCGCTGGCGGGCCCGGTGAAGGGAACTCTATGTGTCAGTAGCCACCATCTACTGCTGTCATCCCGCGCCGGTCACACCGAGGAGCTCTGGCTTCTGATCAGAAACATCGATGCCATCGACAAGAGGTTAGTGAGTCTGTTACAACACAAGTTACAGCGGGCCTCAGGGTTATAGGACGCTCTTTTAGAAAGGAGGTGAGGAGAAACTTCTTTGGACAGAGGGTAGTTAATCTGTGGAACTCATCGCCACAGACGGCTGTGGAGGCCAAGTCAGTGGATATTTTTAAGGCAGAGATAGATAGTTACTTGATAGTAGCGGGTGTGAGGGATTAAGGGGAGAAGGCAGGAGAATGGGGTGAGGAGGCACAGATCAGCCATGATTGTAGACCCACAATGCTGGAGTAACTCAGCAGGACAGGCAGCATCTAACCCATTCCTTCTCTCCAGAGATGCTGCCTGTCCCGCTGAGTTACTCCAGCATTTTGTGTCTATCTTCAGCCAAGATTGAATGGTGTAGTAGACTCGATGGGTCAAATAGCCTAATTCTACTCCTATAACTTGTGAATTTGTGAGCCTCCTTTCAGAACTAAAGTTAAGACAAAGATGGGGCAGGAAGCATCGCCACAGTTATCTGACATAACCAGTGGAGAGGAAATACATCATCTCTCGCTTCCTGGACAGCCCAGACTGGCTTTGTAAACATAATCATTGTTTAACCGTTTATGCACCGGACTTGTAAACGCCCGGGGGGGGTGACTAGAGCGGGAATGTTGCTGTGAAATTCTGCACAGCTGGAAGCCAACCTGAGCCGGGAACAGCTGCCATGCATCCAGATGTTGAGCTGAATCTCTGGGGCAGTTTACCTGTGAAGTGTAACCCCACGCTAGTGACAAACACACCTCACACATCTCCCTGTCACCATGGTTCCAAAGCATAATCTCCTGTCCTTACCTGGACAGGTGAGCACGCAGTGATTTGTAGGCAGCGCGGTGGCGCAGCGCCAGAGACCCGGGTTCAATCCTGTCTGTCCAGAGTTTGTACGTTCTCTTGTGACCTGCGTGGGTTTTCTCCGGGTGCTCCGGTTTCCTCCAAAGACGGACAGGTTTGTAGGTTAATTGGCTTGGTATAAAATGTAAAATTGCCCCTAGTGTGTTGGATAGTGTTAGTGTACGGGGATCGCTGGTCGCTGCGAACCCGGTGGGCCGAGGGCCTAGAAAAAGCCCTGTACGACTTAGTGGTGTGGGTGTAAAACTGGAGCGTCCGGAGAAAACCCGCGCGCTTCACGTGGAAAACGTACAAACTCCGTAAAGACAGCACCCGTAGTCAGGGTTGAACCCGGTTCTCTGGCGCTGTGAGGCAGCAACTGTACCCACTGCACCATCAGGCCGTGGACAGATGATGTTTCGAGTCGGGACCCTTCTTCAGACTGACGGGGGGGGGGGGGGGGGGGTGGGGGAGAGCTGGGAAAGAGGTGAGGGTGGGACAAAGCTTGGCGAGTGATGGGGTCTGAAGAAGGGTCTCGACCTGAAACGTCACCTATCCATGTTCTCCACAGATGCTGCCTGACCCGCTGAGTTACTCCAGCACTCTGTGTGCATCTTCGGGCTTCACGGAGTGTCCTGTTTCTGCTCAGTGTCCTCTCCCCGGGAATGGATGGGAGCTCAGGCCGAGCTGGCGAGGAGCGGCTTCGCTGGAGTAGCTTCGGGAAACGCTCTGACTTAACCTAAAACCCCCTTCCACATTCCTCATCTGTGCAACGTGAAGCGTGTATGGGCAGGGGCCCTGGCTGTCGGCGAGGGGTTGGAGAGAGCGCTGGTTAATTCTGTGTCAGACAGAGGCAGGCAACGTGTTTACTCTCAGGGTCAGAAGGATTTGAAACTTCCTCTCTCTGTCTCTCGCAAGTCGTTAGAAGCAGAAACACTGAATGTGTTAAAGGTGGAAAGTGAGATTGTCCACAAGGTGATGATGAGTTCATAGGTCATGGGAACAGAATTAAGCCATTCGGCCCAAGTCTACTCCACCATTCAATCATGGCTGATCTATCTCTCCCTCCTAACCCCATTCTCCTGCCTTCTCCCCATAACCCCTGACACCCGTATTAATTAAGAATCTGTCAACTTAAAATGTTCCGTCTGTGGCGATGAATTCCACAGATTCACCACCCTCTGACTAAAGAAATTCGTCCTCACCTCCTTTCTGAAAGCACATCCTTTTTATTCTGAGGCCTCTGGTCCTGGACTCTCCCAGTCAGAGTCAGAGTCATCCAGCACAGAAACAGGCCCTTTGGCCCAACTCGCCCACACCGCCCAACATGTCCCAGCTACACTAGTCCCACTTGCCTGCGCCTGGTCCATATCCCTCCAAACCCGTCCTATCCATGTACCTGTCCAAATGTTTCTGTAACGTTGGGATAGTCCCAGTCTCGCCTACCTCATCTGGCAGCTCGTTCCATACACCCGCCACCCTCTGCGTGAAAAAGTTACCTATAAAATCTATATATTTTAAATCTATAAAATCTATATTTTATAAATCTATAAAATCGGATTCCTATAAAATCTTTTCCCCTTCACCTTGAACCTGTGTCCAGTGGTCATCGATTCCCCTACTCTGGGCAAGAGACTGTGTGCATCTGCCCGATCTATTCCTCTCATGATCTTTCCTCTTTCTCTCTGGAGACGCGGTCCAGGATGTGGAAGAGTTGCTGCATTTATTGACAGTGCCTGGATGTCGTGTTGAGACTGGCACTTCCTATTTCAGCAGATCACCAAGTGCCCATGGGGGAACTGAAACCCCTCGCGTTTCCCCGGTCATTCAGTTAAAGTGACGCAAGCATTCACCACCTTCCGCATATCGTGCAAAATATTCATGTACAATGAAACTTACGGAATAATGAAGGACACAGATAGAGTGGATGTGGAGAGGATGTTTCCGCTGGTGGGAGAGTCTAGGACCAGAGGGCACAGCCTCAGAATTAAAGGGCGCTCTTTTAGAAGGTGAGGAGGAACTTCTTTAGTCAGAGGGTATTTAATCTGTGGAACTCATTGCCACAGAGGGCTGCGGAGGCCAAGTCAGTGGATATTTTTAAGGCAGAGACAGATAGATTCTTGATTAGAATGGGTGTCAATGGTTGTGGGGAGAAGGCAGGAAAATGGGATTCGGAGGCGGAGATCAGCCAAGATTGAATGGTGGAGTGGACTCGATGGGTCTAATTCTGCTCCTTATAACTTGTGAACTTGTGAACAATATTTGCCAACGCACTATCTCCAGAGATATGAATGTTGGATTATTATCGCCACGTGTACCCATATACAGTGTTTGCGTGCTCTCCAGTGAAGCCATGCCATACACAAGTACAGGGAGAGCAGAGAGAAAAATACCACAGTGCGGAATATGGTGTAGCAGCGTTAGAGTGTCACAGTCACAGATTCCTCTTCACCCAGAGGCTGGTCCACATCTGCACCAGCTGGTCCACATCTGCACCAGCTGCCAAAGGAAGCTTCCGAAGCTTTGACATTAGGACAGATATCTGGATAGGAAGGGTTGAGAGATATTTGCCCAGTGGAGATGGGGGCTACCCTTGAATTTATGGGGGGGGGGGGGGGGGGGGGGGGGGTGTTTGGTAGTGTGATACAATGTGGAAGAAGCTATTCATAAGGTCAGAAGACAGGAGCCGAATTAGGTCATTCAGAGATGGGGGGGAGAGATTTTATTTCCATGCGTTTTGTTGCTTTCAAATAATTTTAGTGATTAAGTTTTAAGTTGTGAAGCAGTGTTGACAATATTTGTCGTTCTTTAACAGATCCCGAGTGTCAGTGACTGAGTGTCGGGCGGTCAGTAACAATTACTTCTGCCCGGGACCCTCACACTGACCCGCCCCTCCCCAACCCCCCCCTCCACCCCCATCCCCACTCCTCCAGGCACCCTCTACCCTCCCCCCTGCCCCTCCCCACCCCCTGCCCCTCCCAACACCAAATAACCCCACTCTCACCAGGGGTGGCGTTTGACAGAGGCCCGGTTTGACATCGCCGAGGGGCTGTCTTCAATGCTGCTCCCCCCCTCTGCTCCCCCACCCACCCACTCCCCCTCCCCCCCCTCTGCTCCCCCACCCACCCACTCCCCCTCCCCCCCCTCTGCTCCCCCACCCATTCCACTCCCCCTCCCCCCCCTCTGCTCCCCCACCCACCCACTCCCCCTCCCCCCCTCTGCTCCCCCACCCACCCACTCCCCCTCCCCCCCCCCCCCTCTGCTCCCCCACCCACCCACTCCCCCTCCCCCCTCTGCTCCCCCACCCACTCCACTCCCCCTCCCCACCCCTCCCCCACCCCTCCCCCCCCACCCTCCCTCCCCCCCCACGCCCCGCTGCCCAGGATGTCACCGCTGTCTCCCCACCTGTCCCAACTCTCTAACACGTCTCACCGCTGTAACATCCCAGGGTTTCCCAAACGCCTGACACTATTGCTGATGAGTCGTGTGGAACCTCCAAAGATCACTCTGAGTTGTGACATACCCGTGCGGGAGGTGCGGTGTGTTGAACGTCGCTCTCTGACCCCACACTAACTCAGAGCCGCCTCTCTGTCTCCCTTTGTTTTTAACCAGCGTTGAGAACCTCTACCGATATCAAAGCACCGAGTGAGTAACTGAGCCGTCGGGAACAGGTCTGCTATTGCATCATTGCCTGGTCTCAAGCTTTGCTCCAAACCTGCACTCCCTTCCCTTGGACAACTGGACACTACCAAAGCTTTGGACACACGAGGAACTGCAGATGCTGGAATCTGGAACAAAACACAAAGTACTGGAGGAAGATAAGGCACCAAGTGCTGGAGTAACTCAGCGGGTCAGGCAGTATCTGTGGAGAAAAGGAATGGGTGGCGTTTCTGGTCCAGACCCTTCATCAGACTGGTCCGACTGGTTCATCAGTCAGTCTGAAGAAGGGTCTCGACCTGAAACGTCACCTATTCCTTTTCTCCACAGACACTGCTTGACCCACTGAGTTACTCCAGCTTTCTGTGTGTATCTTTGGTGTAAACCAGCACCTGCAGTTCCTTCCTTCACAAAGTGCTGGAGGAATTGGACGGGTCAGGCAGCGTCTGTGGAGGGCATGGACGGAGGAGGTTTCTACAGACAAGTCTGTCCTTCGTCCACTCTCGCTGTCCTGGCCCTGACTGTTCCCCAGTTGTCCAACTCGCCCCCACTCTGCACAGCTTGGTTGAAGAAATGTCCCAGCCTCTACTGGAGTGACGTTGCCAAGCATTGTCTGTGCTTCTCCCTATCTGTGGCCAGCTGTGACTGGACTGTGTAGACCACTGTAACAGGGACCGTTCGGCCCTCTAGCCCCTGCTGTCATTGAATGAGATCCATCCATTGTCCATCGCTCCCATTAAGTCATAGGTTCTAGGAGCAGAATTAGGCCATTCCGCCCATCAAGTCTACTCCGCCATTCAATCATGGCAGATGTATCTTTCCCTCTCGACCACATTCTCCCGCCTCCTCCCCATAACCCCTGACACCCGCACTGATCAAGAATCCGTCCATCTCCGCCTTTTAAATACCCATTGACGGCCTCCACCGCCGTCTGTGGCCGTGAATTCCAGAGTGCTTGCTGTGATTTGGGTTTGTGGGGTTGGTGTTGAGGAAGGGAACATCCAGGTGACGGGGACCCAGAACATCCTCCATCTCCCTCCTCGCCCACGGGCTCCAGGCCTTGGTTCATGCACGTTGCCTGGAACGTGGCATTAGTGCTCAGCATGTCGCTTCAATGTCACCTTGAAATCTCCATGTTGTCATTACGTACATCACTGAGAATCCCCACGTGATGAATTTGTAAACACCAACCCAGCAACATGAACCCCCCTCTGTGGAAACTCATCCCATCCAATCATTTCATCTTCATTACATCAAGTCTTATGTTGTGGATTCACCATCTTCAACACCAGACTCCTGAAGAACGGTCTCGATCTGAAACGTCACCTATCCACGTTCTCCACAGATGCTGCCTGACCCGCTGAGTTACTCCAGCACTCTGTGTCCGTCTTCACTAAAACTGCAGCTACTGTCGAGCATCACGCTTCTTGAAACTGCTTCAGCCCTCCTCTGCCTGAGATCTACGCGTGTTCCTATGCCTGTTGTGTTTAATGCAGGAGGGTGAGGAGAGGGACGAGCTGGAACCAATCTTATAATCTGTTCATCGTCTCGGAGCTTTTAATGTTCCTTCTAAGCATTAAATGTCTCGAAAAAGCTGAACTTTGTGCGTCACAGAATTCAAACTTGTTTATGTTTCTATATCAAGAGAATCAAGAGTGTTCTGTTGTCATGTGTCCCAGATAGAACAATGACATTCTCGCTCGCAGCAGCAACGCCACATACTACAATATGATAAACGAGAGAGAGAAATAAAAGTTTGTATATACATATACTCACATAATTTATTTATATACACACATAGTCAAAAAACAAAGAATAATAGTGCAAAACAATAATATGAATCGTCTATTGTAGTTCAGAGCTGACATCTTATGACAGAGCTTATATCTGACAATGTCTAGAATGTGTGGCCATTGTCTGCATTCCCCAAATGAACGTTCCATCTTCTCGATGTGTTCTCTTCTCTTTTCCAGATTTACAGGGTCTTCAGGGACGATCACTATCAAATGTAAAGACTTCTGCATCTGGCACCTGGAGATACCAGGGATGGACGAGTGCCTGAACATTGCCAACTCCATTGAGGTATGCAATGTTGAATGGATGCTCAGGTCCCACAGTCACCACAACCCCAACCCCCACACACGGGGGGCGGCGGGGGGAGGTTGGGGTGGGGAGACACGGAATCTGGTCACTGCACTTCACAGAGTAGTGGAGGGAACCAGGAGGAGATGAGCGGTGCTGGCTCAAAGGGCCGAATGGCCTCCTCCTCCACCTATTTTCTATGTGCTGACACGTAGTTCCCTCTCCCTTCCACACACTCTGGGCTGGCTGTGGAGTACAAAGCTGCCACAGGGAACTGTGTATGCATCTCTGCCCCCAGTTCCAAGGGTCTAGCTTTATTAATGTGCTGCTTCTAACACCCATCCTTCCTGTTCATTATCACAAATGGGCCCCATCATTGGCAGTCCCAGTGGCGCAACGGCAGAGTTGCTGCCTTACAGCGCTTGCTGCACCGGGTGCTGTCTGTAGCGTTTGTACCTTCACCCCGTCATCGCGTGGGGTTGTGACGTGCAGGTTTGTAGGTTAATTGGTTTGTAAAATCAAATTGTCCCTAGTGTGTGTAGGATGGTGTCAATGTGCGGGGATCGCTGGTTAGCGCAGACTCGGTGGGACAAAGGGCCTGTTTCCGTGCTGTATCTCTAAACTAAACTAGAACCCAGAGAGCAGATCTCAGGGGCTGGTAGACACAGGGACGCCACCTCTGAAAATTAAGTAGAATAAATGAGATTATTTAGTTTAGAAATCATTGTTCCAAGGCAGAGAGCCAATGGTAAAGGAGGTAGGTGGGTGGATGGGCAGCTAACGGGCATGTTCTATGTCCAGCGGAAGTTGTTAAAGACTTTCTCTGTGTTCCGCTTCACGGGAGATAGCAGGGTTGGGGTGGGGACGGCTGGGGGGAAAGATTGTGCACATTGGCCCATTACAGGAAGGATGTGGAGGCAGAAGAAATCTAACAGAAGTCTAACACAATGCAAGATACATCCTCAACTGTAACTCATCTCACCGCTCCCCCTGTCCCTCGACCGTGTAACCGCTTGTCTCTGGTGCAGTCTTAGGGGGCTTCTTTGCCGCAACTGTATTCCATAGACGTACGTGTTTGGTATAATTGTACATTGGCCCAAGTGTGCAGGATAGTACTGGTGTACGGGGATCGCTGGTCGGTGCGGACTCGGTGGGCCGAAGAGCCTGTTTCCATGCCGTAGCTCCAAACGAAACTAAGGTGAACTAAAGTGCCTTGTGTTGTGGTTTGGATTGCAGGCACTGCTGTCACTGGAGTCCGTCGCTCACACCTACCCCTTCTTCTACCGGCCAAAGCTGCTGCGACTGCAGGAAGGCTGGGACCTGTGCAGCCCCGAGGACCACTACACCCAACTCTCCTCCCACGTTAGTCCGTCACTCAACCTCCAAATAACCCCACCTATCCACGCCTCCACTCATGCCCACGCCTCTGCAGGACAGGGGAGAAATATGAAACTGGCCTGGATAGAGTGGATGTGGGAGAGTCTTAGGGCCAGGGGTCACAGCCTCGGAATTAAAGGTCCTTCCTTTAGAAAGGAGATGAGGAGGAATTTCTTTAGCCAAAGGGTGGTGAATTTGTGGAATTCATTGCCACAGCCGGCTGTGGAGGCCAAGTCAGTGGGTATTTTTTATGCAGAGCTAGATAGATTCTTGATTTGTACGGGTGTCAGAGGTCATGGGGAGAAGGCGGGAGAATGGGGTTGGGAGGGAGAGATAGATCAGCCATGATTGAATGGCAGAGTAGACTTGAACTAAATAAGAATTTGCAAGATATTTGAGCAGATATACGGATGGGAAGGGTTTTGATGTCTGTTGGGCAAACGCAGGCAAGTGGGACTAGGGTAGAGAATTCTAAAACTAGAGGGCATGGGATTAAGTGAGAGGGGAGAGATTGGAGAGGGACTACAGGGGTAACTTTTCACTCAGAGGGTGGTTCATATGTGGAACGAGCTGCCAGAGGAAGCTATTGAAGCAGGTGCAATTACAAGGCATTTGGACAGATATATGGGCAGGAAGGGTTTGTCGGGATAGGGGCATGATGTGGGGAGGTGGGACTGGCCCAGAATGCAAACTCATTTACTGTTTTATATTTAATTAGCTGTCATTTCTTTCCTCCTGTAGACGGACAGGTGGAGGCTCAGTTATGTGAACAAGGACTTCAGCGTGTGCACGAGCTACCCCACGGCCGTGATCGTCCCCAGCACCACCGACGATGCCATGCTGAGGATTGCAGCCACGTTTAGGCACGGTGGCCGTTTCCCGGTGCTGTGTTACTGGCACCAGAGGACCCGCATGGTGAGACACCCCCACATCATGCCCAACCCAGCAGCGCCAGGCCTGGTGTGGGGCAGTCTGTACAACCACCGCCACTCAGCTCCAGGGACCCAGGTTCAATCCTGACCTCGGACGCTGTCTGTGTGGAGTTTGCACATTCCCCCTGGGACTGCATTGGGCTTCTCTCCGGCGCTCCTGTTTCCTCCACATCCCAGAGACGGGCGGGAGGTGGGCTCGCTTGTCCCGAGTGTGCGGGGAGTTGATGGGTATGTGCGGAGAATGAAATGGGATCAGTGTAAGATGAGTGTGAATGGGTGCCTGGTGGTCAGCACGGACCTGATGGGCTGAAGGGCCTGTTTCAAAGCTGTGTGATACTAAACTAGAAGGTGGAGCGAACATTGCAGAAACAGGTAAACACGAAATTGGTGGAAGGAGAAATTAAATTAAATGAAATGAACTCAGAATACAAACTCTGGTTTCATATGTGGTTATAATGTTGTCAGAGCCACCAGTCAGCTCCGTGGCTCCGTCAGTTTGGTTTAGATTGGAGATACAGTGCAAATACAGGCCCTTCGGCCCACCCAGTCCACACTGACCAGCAATCCCTGCATATTAACACCACCCTACACACATTAGGGACAATTAACATTCATACCAAGCCAAATAATCTACAAACCTGCACGTTTTGGGAGTGTGGGAGAAAACCGGAGCACCCGGAAAAAACACATGCAGATCACGGGGAGAACGTACAAACTCTGTACATGACAGCAGCCGTAGTCAGGATCGAACCCGGGTCTCTGGGGCTGTGCGGCAGCAGCTCCACCACCGTGCCGCCCATAGTTGCCCCTAAAGTGTTGAGTTAAGTTTATTGTCACGTGTACCGAGGTACAGTGAGGAACAGAGAGACTCGGGGATCCCTGAAAGAGGATGGAGGGGTGAAGACGGCGTCTGGCATGCGGGCCCTCAGGAGTTGCAGCAGAGATGATAAACGTTTGGTCAGTAAGTTGCAACTTTACAAAGTACAGTTTTGGCCACAGTGGACAATGGTGTGAGGTGCAGTGCAGCAGACTGGGAGAATCTGGACACAGTGCAGAGCAAAGATACTAGAGCAAGCAGAGGAGGTGTCCAGGTCCAATGATTCAATGATGCTCTGCAGTCACATGTACTGAGGTACAGTGAGACTTGGCTTTGCAGACAGCTCGTTACAATCACGTGGCAGACCTCTCCGGGGCAGCACGCACACGCACATGTACACGCACACGCACATGTACACGCACACGCACACACACGCACATGTACACGCACACGCACATGTACACACACACACACGCACGCACGCACACACACACGCACATGTACACGTACACGCACACGCACATGTACACGCACACGCACGCACGCACACACACACACACACACACACACGCACATGTACACGCACACACACGCACGCACACACACACACACGCACGCACACACACACACACACACGCACATGTACACGCACACGCACACGCACATGTACACGCACACACACACACACACACACACGCACATGTACACGCACACACACACACACACACGCACGTGTACACGCCCATGCGTGGGGTTGGGGTGTGGGGCGGAGTGTCTGACCCCAGCCTCTGTCCTGCAGGTGATTCTCAGGAGCAGCCAGCCACTGACGGGTGTGAATGGGAAGAGGTGCGTGGAAGATGAGGGGGTGCTGGCGGCTGCCCTCCGGCCCGGGGAAGTGGGGTTCATCATCGACACCCGCTCTCTGCAGGCGGCGCTGCAGGCCAGGGTCAGGGGCGGAGGCCTGGAGAACAAAGTGAACTACCCCAACTGGAGGAAGCTGCACAGACCCATGGAGAGGTGAGGGGGGGGGGGGGGGGGGGAGGTTGGGGAGGGGAGTTGGGGAGACTCGGGATCTGGTCACTACAGGAAGTGCAGGTACAGTTTTGGGGGGGTGGGGGGAGAGACTACGGGAGGTTACTCTGGTTGCAGTAAAATTGGAAATCGTCCCCAGTGTGTGTACGAGGGTGCCAGTGTGTACGAGGGTGCCAGTGTGTACGAGGGTGCCAGTGTGTACAAGGGTGCCAGTGTGTACAAGGGTGCCAGTGTGTACGAGGGTGCCAGTGTACAAGGGTGCCAGTGTGTACAAGGGTGCCAGTGTACGAGGGTGCCAGTGTACAAGGGTGCCAGTGTACGAGGGTGCCAGTGTACGAGGGTGCCAGTGTGTACGAGGGTGCCAGTGTACAAGGGTGCCAGTGTGTACGAGGGTGCCAGTGTGTACAAGGGTGCCAGTGTGTACGAGGGTGCCAGTGTGTACGAGGGTGCCAGTGTGTACGAGGGTGCCAGTGTGTACGAGGGTGCCAGTGTGTACGAGGGTGCCAGTGTGTACGAGGGTGCCAGTGTACAAGGGTGCCAGTGTGTACGAGGGTGCTGCCAGTGTGGGTGGTGGTTGCTGGTGGGGGGTGGGTGGACACGGTGTGAAAGGGCCTGTTTCCGTGCTGTATCTGTGTAATGTTGCTCTGCAGGGGCCGGGGGCTGCAGGAGAGCCTGGTGAAGCTGCTCGATGCCTGTAATGACCCGTCCAACAGTGTGGACCGCTGGCTCAGCAAACTGGAGGCATGCCGCTGGCTGGAGCACGTCAAGACCCTGCTCACCACCGCCTGCCTGGTGGCACAGTGTGTGGACAGGTGGGGTACGCCACGTGTATGCTGGGGGGAGAGGGGGTGCAGGGGAGAGGGAGTACAGGGGAGACAGAGGGTGCAGGGGGCTCAGTACCGTCCCCTTCCCTCAATGCAGTGCGTGGATAGGTGGGGCACGCTGCGGGCATGGGAGGTGCTGGGTGAGGATGGGTGCCATGGATGGGTGATGGGTGCTGATGTGATGGGTGCTCTGTGTGCAGGGAGGAGGGGTCGGTGTTGGTCCAGGGGTCAGAGGGCAGGGATGCCACTCTACAGGTCACCTCATTGGCCCAGGTCATCCTGGACCCGCGCTGCCGGACGGTGCTGGGATTCCAGTCGCTGCTTGAGCGGGAGTGGCTGCAGGTACGTCGGCATGGTAACCGCGGGGACCACGGGGCGGCGGGGGATGGTGGGGGTGGGGGTGGGGGGTGGGTGTGAGGGTGGGGGTGAGGATGGAGGGGGGGCGGTGTGAGGGTGGGGGTGCGGATGGAGGGGGGCGGTGAGGGGGTGAGGGTGAGGGTGGGGGTGAGGGTGGGGGTGGGTGTGAGGGTGGGGGTGGGGGTGAGGGTGAGGGTGGGGGGTGAGGGGTGGGGGTGGGGGGGGGGGTGGGGGTGGGGGTGGGATGGGTGTGGGGGTGGGGGTGGGTGTGAGGGTGGGGATGAGGGTGGGGGTGGGGTGTGAGGGTGGGGGTGGGGGTGAGGGTGAGGGTGGGGGTGAGGGTGGGGGTGGGGGTGGGGGGTGAGGGTGGGGGTGGGTGTGAGGGTGGGGGTGGGTGTGAGGGTGGGGGTGAGGGTGGGTGTGAGGGTGGGGGTGAGGGTGAGGGTGGGGGTGGGGGGTGATGGTGAAGGTGGGGGTGGGGTGTGGGGGTGGGGGTGGGGGTGGGGGTGGGGGTGAGGGGTGGGTGTGAGGGTGGGGGTGAGGATGGAGGGGGGGCGGTGAGGGGGTGAGGGTGAGGGTGGGGGTGGGGGTGATGGTGAAGGTGGGGGTGAGGGTGGAGTGGACGCGCTGTACCCGTCTCTCCTCTCCCCCCCCAGGCTGGCCACCCGTTCTCTGCCCGCTGTGCCGCCTCGGCCTACTCCCACGCCCGGCCTGGCGCCGAGTCGCCGGTCTTCCTGCTCTTCCTGGACGGATGTTGGCAGATTTGCCGCCAGTTCCCTCGATGTTTCGAGTTCCAGCCGCGCCTCCTGGTCGCCCTCTTCCAGCACGCCTATGCCTCGTGTTGCGGCACCTTCCTGGGCAACAACCCCGCACAAAGGTGGGTGGTGGGTACCGTGTACCGGGGCCATGTACCGTGTACCGTGTACCTGGGCCCTCGCGTGGCCCACACGTGCTGGGATAGACACGCATGTACTCCTCACTGTGGGACGCGCCGCCATCTAGTGGTCTCCCTCTGAATGGGACGTCCATGTCCACCAAGCCCAATGGAGACAGACAATGGAGACCAGGCCATGGACATCTGTGGTCCCCTCACCCTGCCCTGTGGACACGACACACAGTTCCCACGGTTACACTAGACCCTGGGGCTTGGTCAGTTCCTCACCTTGTGCTGACCTCTCCATACTTCACCCTTCCCCCCATCTCATTAGGTTACAGAAGAAGAAGGGCCTATTTCCTTCGCTCCATAGATGCGGCCTCACCCGCTGTTCCTCCAGCATTTTTGTCTACCTTTGATTTTTCCAGCATCTGCAGTTCTTTCTTAAACAGATGAGGAAATGATCGGCGAGCGGGTGACATTCTAGCCATTGTTGAAATTGCATGATTCATCAATTTATATTGATATTAAAATTGAGGAGTGAACGTGTTAAACATGGCCAGAATATCATATAGGCGGCTCCACAATATCCTTGACCCCCTTGTGACGAATTGATTAGAAATAATAAACGACTCAGCATTTGCAAGATCCTGCATCCCTTTGGTCTGATGAGTTGTAGAGTGATACAGCACGGAAACAGGCCATTCGACCCAATGCCCACACCGACCAACATGTCCCATCTACACTAGCCCCACCTGCCTACGTATGGCCCATATTTCTCTAAATCTTTCCTATCCATGCATCTGTCCATGTGAGTGACTTTTAAATATTGTTACACTATTGATTATGATTACTGAACTTTGATTTCCGGAGCTGGTCTAAGAAGTTCTCAAACAGCTAAACATCCTTGGTTTCACACTCTGAGGAAGGGCCCCTACCTGAAACATCATCTGTCCATTCCCTCCGCAGATGCTGCCTGACCCACTGAGTTCCTCTAGTACTTTGTGTTTTACTCTTCATTACCCAGTGGTTTTAAATTGGGAGCTTAGCGGGATAGAGTCAGAGTGATACAGCATGGAAATAGGCCCTTCGGCCCAACCTGCACACACCGGCCAACATGTCCCATCTACACGAGTCCCACCTGCCTGCATGTGACCCCTATCCCTCTAAACCTGTCCTATCCATGTACCTGGCTAACTATTTCTCAAACGTTGGGATAGTCCCAGCCTCAACTACCTCCTCCGGCAGCTTGTTCCATACACACACCGCCCTTGCTGTGAAGAAGTTACCCCTCAGATTCCTAATAAATCTTTTCCCCTTCACCTTAAACCTATGCCCTCTGATCTTCGATTCCCCTACTCTGGGCAAGAGACTTTGTACGTCTACCCGATCTATTCCACTCATGATTTTATACACCTCAATAAGATCACTCCTCATCCTCCTGCGCTCCAAGGAATAGAGTCCCAGCCTACTCAACCTCTGTGATAACTCAGACCCTCGAGTCCCCGTAAATCTTCTCTGCACCCTTTCCAGCTTAGAAATATAGAAACATAGAAATTAGGTGCAGGAGCAGGCCATTTTACCCTTCGAGCATGTGACCCAACTCCCTCTTAAATATGCCCAATGAACTGGCCTCAACTACCTTCTGTGGCAGAGAATTCCACAGATTCACCACTCTCTGTGTGAAAATCGATTTTCTCATCTCGGTCCTAAAAGACTTCCCCCTTATCCTTAAACTGTGACCCCTTGTCCTGGACTTCCCCAACATCGGGAACAATCTTCCTGCATCTAGCCTATCCAACCCCTTAAGAATTTTGTAAGTCTCTATGAGATCCCCCCTCAATCTTCTAAATTCCAGCGAGTACAAGCCGAGTCTATCCAGTCTTTCTTCATATGGAAGTCGTGCCATCCCAGGAATCAGTCTGGTGAACCTTCTCTGTACTCCCTCTATGGCAAGAATGTCTTTCCTCAGATTAAGAGACCAAAACTGTACGCAATACTCCAGGTGTGGTCTCACCAAGACCCTGTACAACTGCAGTAGTACCTCCCTGCTCTTGTACTCAAATCCTTTTGCTATGAATGCCAACATACCATTCGCTTTCTTCACAGCCTGCTGCACCTGCATGCCTACTTTCAATGACTGGTGTACCATGACACCCAGGTCTCGTTGCATCTCCCCTTTTCCTAATCGGTCACCATTCAAATAATAGTCAACTTTCCTGTGTTTGCCACCAAAGTGGATAACCTCACATTTATCCACATTATACTGCATCTGCCATGCATTTGCCCACTCACCCAGTCTATCCAAGTCATATTGCAGCCTCCTAGCATTCTCCTCACACCTAGCACTACCCCCCAGCTTAGTGTCATCCACAAACTTGGAGATGCTGCATTTAATTCCCTCGTCCAAATCATTAATGTATATTGTAAATAGCTGGGGTCCCAGCACTGAGCCTTGCGGCACCCCACTAGTCACTGTCTGCCATCCTGAAAAGGACCCGTTCACTCCTACTCTTTGCTTCCTGTCTGCCAGCCAGTTCTCTATCCACATCAATACTGAACCACCAATACCGTGTGCTTTAAGTTTGTATACTAATCTCTTGTGTGGGACCTTGTCGAAAGCCTTCTGAAAGTCCAGATATAACACATCCACTGCTTCTCCCTTATCCACTCTACTAGTTACATCTTCAAAAAATTCAATAAGATTCGTCAGACATGATTTACCTTTAGTAAATCCATGCTGACTTTGTCCAATGATTTCACCACTTTCCAAATGCGCTGCTATCCCATCTTTAATAACTGACTCTAGCAGTTTCCCTACTACCGATGTTAGACTAACTGGTCTGTAATTCTCCGTTTTCTCTCTCCCTCCCTTTTAAAAAAGTGGGGTTACATTAGCTACCCTCCAATCCTCAGGAACTACTCCAGAATCTAAAGAGTTTTGAACAATTATCACTACGGCATCCGCTATTTATGGGGCTACTTCCTTAAGTACCCTGGGATGCAGCCTATCTGGCCCTGGGGATTTATCGGCCTTTAATCCATTCAATTTACCTAACACCACTTTCCGGCTAACCTGGATTTCACTCAATTCCTCCATCTCATTTGACCCACGATCCCCTGCTATTTCCGGAAAATTATTTATGTCTTCCTTAGTGAAGACAGAACCAAAGTAGTTATTCAATTGGTCTGCCATGTCCTTGTTCCCCATGATCAATTCACCCGTTTCTGACTGCAAGGGACATACATTTGTTTTAACTAATCTTTTTCGTTTCACATATCGATAAAAACTTTTGCAGTCAGTTTTTGTTTCCTGCCAGTTTTCTTTCATAATCCATTTTCTCTTTCCTAATTAAGCCCTTTGTCCTCCTCTGTTGGTCTCTGAATTTCTCCCAGTCCCCTGGTAGGCTGCTTTTTCTGGCTAATTTGTACGCTTCATCTTTTGCTTTGATACTATCCCTGTTTTCTCTTGTTATCCACGGATGCGCTATATTCCCTGGTTTATTCTTTTGCCAAACTGGGATGAACAATTGTTGTAGTTCATCCATGCAGTCTTTAAATGCCTTCCATTGCATATCCACCGTCAACCCTTCAAGAATCAATTGCCAGTCCATCTTGGCCAATTCACGTCTCAAACCCTCAAAGTTACCTTTCTTTAAGTTCAGGACCCGTGTTTCTGAATTAACAATGTCACTCTCCATCCTAATGAAGAACTGAACCATATTATGGTCACTCTTGCCCAAGCGGCCACATACAACAAGGCTGCTAACTAACCCTTCCTCATTACTCAATACCCAGTCTAGAATAGCCTGCTCTCTCGTTGGTTCCTCTACATGTTGGTTTAGAAAACTATCCCGCATACATTCCAAGAAATCCTCTTCCTCAGCACCCCTGCCAATTTGATTCACCCAATCTATATGTAGATTGAAGTCACCCATTATAACGGTTTTACCTTCGTTGCACGCATTTCTAATTTCCTGTTTGATGCCATCCCCAACTCCACTACTACTGTTAGGTGGCCTGTACACAACACCCACTAGCGTTTTCTGCCTCTTAGTGTTTCGCAGCTCTACCCATATCGATTCCACACCTCCTAGCTAATGTCATTCTATTGCGTTAATCTCCTCTCTAACGCAATGCTACCCCACCTCCTTTTCCTCTCTGTCTATCCCTCCTGAATATTGAATATCCCTGGATGTTCATCTCCCAGCCTTGGTCACCCTGGAGCCATGTCTCCGTGATCCCAACTATATCATAATTATTAATAGCTATCTGCACATTCAACTCATCCAACTTATTACGAATGATCCTCACATTGAGACACAAAGCCTTCAGACTTGTTTTTACAACGCTCTTGCCCCTTTTACTATTATGTTGAAAGGTGGCCCTGGATTTGTCTGCCTGCCACTTTTCACCTTGCTACCTATTGCTCCTATCCCCATTTTACACCCCTCTGTCTCTGTGCTCACACATTTAAGAAACCCACCACTTCTTATTCTCCGTTTATTATGTTTTTCTTCTTTCCCCCCACGTGTTGCGTCTGACTGCTTCCCTTCTCTGCCTCCTGCCTCACAAACGGACTACTTGCCTTCTCTATTTGAGTCCCTCCCCCCAACCGATCTAGTTTAAAGTCTCCCCAGTAGCTTTTGCAAATCTCCCCGCCAGGATATTGGTTCCCTCGGGTTCAAGTGCAACCCGTCCTTTTTGTACAGGTCACACCTTCCCCAAAAGAGGTCCCAATTATCCAGAAACTTGAATCTCTGCGCTCTGCACCAGTCCTTTAGCCACGCATTTATCCTCCACCTCGCTCCATTGCTACTCTCACTGTTGCGTGGCACAAGCAGTAATCCTGAGATTGTTACCTTTGCGGTCCTTCTCCTTAACACTCCTCCTAACTCCCTAAATTCTCCTTTCAGGACCTCTCTTTTTCTACCTATGTCATTGGTACCTATATGTACCACGACCTCTGGCTCCTCTCCCTCCCATTTCAGGATATCTTGGACACGTTTAGGACCCTGGCACCAGGGAGGCAAACTATCATCCGGGTCTCTTGACTGCGTCCACAGAATCGCCTATCTGACCCCCTAACTATAGAGTCCCCTATTACTGCTGCCCTCCTCTTCTTTTCCTTACCCTTCTGAGCAACAGGGCCGGTCGCTGTTGCTACCCCCAGGTAGGCTGTCCCCCCCAACAGTACTCAAACAGGAGTACTTATTGCCAAGCTGTACAGCCACTGGGGTACTCTCTAGTCCCTGCCTCTGCCCCTTGCCTCTCCTAACCATGACCCACTTTTCTGCCTCCTGTGGTTTTGGAGTGACCACCTGTCTGTAGCTCCTCTCTATGGCTTCCTCACTCTCCCTGACCAGACGGAGGTCATCGAGCTGCTGCTCCAGGTACTGAATACGGTCCATTTGGAGCGCCATCTTGACACACCTGGCGCAGATGTGGACGTCTGGAGAGCTATCTGACTGCATGACCTCCCACATCTGACATCCAGAACAGTACACTGCCCTGGCACTTATCCTCCCCCTTACCCTGGACACAACACAATATACAATACAATACAAAGCAAGGATTTTAGCTGAAAGAAATCAGCAGGGATCTGACTGCCAATCAGCTGCTCCCTCGAGTCCTCTTCCACCAAGCAGCGGCTTCCTCAAGCCCACTTGTTTTGAACTGCGAGCTGCGAATGGAACGTTACGGATTTAGGTTCCTCCCGCTGCGACCGCTCCTGGGCCTCTGTCAAGATGTTGCTTGACAACATCTTTCCTATAGCATGTTGCAGAAACTAGGAAGAAATACAATATTTCAATTCAACATAAAATCAATTGTTGGGATTTATTTAAAGGTGCAGTTTAACGGGGATTAGGGGACATGGAGGGAATTTCCTGAGCTCCAGCATGGGTCGGGTTGATGACTGGAGTCTCTCGCTCACTCACAATGCTAACTGCTCCCTTGTGGTTGGCAGGCTGATGCTGCAAGTGAAGGAGCGGACTATATCCTTATGGGCAAAGCTGAACAGCCCGTCAGAGCGTGAACAATATCTCAACCCACTCTACGAACGAAACAGCTTGGCCATCTGGCCATCGGTGGCACCTCAGAGCTTGCAGCTCTGGCACGGTAGGTACGGCACAGAGGTGGCTGGAGCCGGCAGAGGTTGCCAGATGTGTACAGCTAGAGAGCAGGGACCAGATGTTACACCAAGGCCTCCTCGCGCTCTGAAGGATCCTATTACTTCAAACACTTATGCCTCAGTCAACATCACTGAACATTAGTCTAGATCTGTGGAGTATCTGTGGAGACTGAAGAAGGGTCTCGACACAAATCCATTCCCCCACAGATGTTGTTTGACCCACTGCGTTCCTCCAGCACTCTGAGCTCCAGATACCAACATCTGCGATCTCTGGTATCTCTGTTCACAAGATGTTACTCTTTGGTGCTGGTCTGGATAAACTGACCATTGGCCCGAGACTCCAGGGTGGGGGTGAGTCCAGGCAAAGAGAGAGGGAGCAGGAAGGGCCTTATGGTGCTGGAGAATTCAGTATTCAAGCTGTTGGGTTGTGAATTACCCAAACCGGTAAGTCTGAGCTGCTGTTCTTCCAGTTGTTTCAGGAAGGGTCATGACCAAAATCTCAATAGGCGATGTGTCTTGGTCGGGAGCTGGATGGATGTTGATGGGAGACACAAAATGCTGGAGCAACTCAGCACGACAGCTAGCATCTCTGGAGGGAAGGAATGGGTGACATTTGGGTCAAGACTGAAGTCTGAAGAAGGTCTTGACCCGAAATGTCACCTATTCCTTCTCTCCAGAGACGCTGCCTGTCCCGCTGAGTTATTCCAGCATTTTGTGTCTATATTCAGTTTAAACCAGCCTCTGCAGTTCCTTCCTCCACAAGTTGGGATGAGGGGAGGTGATGGATGGAGGTGACGGGTGGGATTGTCTTTCCGAAGGTTCTGGACTGCTGCGGCCCACACCAGTGCTCTGAGACGTGTCTGGCAGTCACGGCTGCGCTTGTGTTTCCAGGTGTGTTCCTCAGGTGGAAACAATCAGCAGAGCACCAGGAGGAGGCCTGGGAGCAGGTGCAGCACCTGATGTGGCAGAGCTGGAGAAAACCACCGATAACAAACTCGGCAACGCCGGCAGCAGTGGAGGGGAACGAGAAGCCAGTGGAGCCCAGCGTTCCAGTGTCCGTCTAATGTCCACGATCTATCTCCGTGAAGGTCAGCACCATCCCACAGGGTCACTGGGCCAAAGGTCGTCACTGGCAATGGGCCTCACACCGGTCAAGGAAGGAGGAGGACAGATAACGAATACGTTTCCATCTAGGAAACAATTATTTTTGAATAAAGTTGAAAACATTATTGTTATTTTACTTTTACTACTTGGTCTTCTGGCAAGAAATGTGATTAAAGAGTTGTGAACTCGTACTGATTGGTAAAATATCCAGGTGTGGCCAGACCAGTAAAGGTCCACTTGTACACGGACTTGTTTCCTTCATCGAGGAGGAGGGAGACGGTTGTAGGGATGAGTGAGCTGGCCCCGTGTTGAGGCTGCCAGATTCACTGCAGGGATACGTGAATGCCGCAATGCTCAGCTGTTGGGCAGCGTCCGTGGGGAGAGAAGCTGAGAGCACGTTCCCGCCTGGTGACATTTTACCCGAGCTGGGAGACCCCATCATTCCTGAGGTCAGGCTTTTGATAATCCATTGGACAGTTCAGATTTCTTTCCGAATGATTCTTTTTCGCTGTCAGTCCGAAGTTGGGAGTTTGTGTAGGAAGGAACTATAGATGCTGGTTTCCACCGAAGATAGACATAAAGTGCTGGAGTAACTCAGCAGGACAGGCAGCATCTCTGGAGAAAAGGAATAGGTGGCGTTTCGGGCCGAGACCCTTCTTCAGAGTTTGTTGAAAACTCATAGTTCCCTCATAGTTACAGCCTGCGGTGAAACTGCTCGCATTGGTGTTGAGAGGGTCGGTAAGAATAAGGGGTCGGCCATTTAGGACCGAGATGAGGAGAAACGCTTTCACTCAGAGAGTTGTAAATCTGTGGGGAAAAAGCCGGAATGGGGGAATTATTGTGGATGATCAGCCATGATCATATTGAATGGCGGTGCTGGCTCGAAGGGCCGAATGGCCTACTCCTGCACCTATTTTCAATGCAGCTCCCAACTATATCAAAGTGTAACCATCTACTTCTCTTCACGAGAAGGAGAACTGGTGGATGGATCCAGGTCTGCTGTTATAAACATAACACAGATATAAATCATATTTGTTGGAACCACGTCTGTTTGAATGACAATAAATGGCATTTTATTCTATATTCCAGATTTACCCGGTTGTCTGAATTGTGTTTGAATCACAAACCATTAAATGGTGAGCGCTTCCCAATCAATGTCACCCCCGACAGAGCAAGGTCACTGACATCATGTTGATCTCTGTCCAGTCATATGACAGGAGCAGAATTAGGCCATTCAGCCCATCAAGTCTACTCCACCATTCAATCATGGCTGAGGTATCTCTCCTTCCCAACCCCATTTTTATGCCTTCCTCCCATAATGTCCGAGTCATATTGAATAATCATATCAGAACCTGTCAAAGGTGAGGTGACTTAAGGCGTGAATGTTACGATGCAGTGGTCATTTACTCTAGTCATTTCTGGCCAGAACCTGCAATGTGACAGTGACACAACTGTGGGCTTATCCTGAATAATTGTGGGAACTCTGAGGATGCGTTCACCCCAGTCCTCTTCTCTACCTGATACTTGTTGATTCATATTTGACAAACTCCGAGAAGTGTTGAGTTGTAAACATTGACGTGTATCTCATTTAACTCATTTGTTATTTCTGCACATTTAATAAACTTTCAAAGCATATGTATTTATATAAAATGAAAACTTAAATAAAGTTTATTTGTAAGCACAGACCATTTGTAAATTGAATCTTTTCCAGATTTAAAGCTTTTAAAGTTAAATTATTGCAATGTTTAACATTTGGACAGGTTTCAAGGGATATGGGCCAAACGCGGGCAGGTGGGACCGGTGCATTTGTAATGTGAGAGGAAACCGGAGCACCAGGAGAAAACTCACGTGGTCACAGGGAGAACGTACAAACTCTGTACAGACAGCACCCGTGGTCAGAATGGAGCCTGGAGCTCTAGTGACGCAAGGCAGCAACTCTACTGCTGCGCCACCGTGCCGCCCTAGACAATGACAACATTCCCCTTCCGCTAATTCAGCAAAAATGCCAAAACTCAATGTATAGCGGAAAAAAATCCAGACAATTAGTCATACCCAGGCAAACTAAAATGATTGTTAATTTTATCTCATGAAACCGTACAAGCCATACAACACACATGGAATGTAACTTCACTACAAAACACTTATCATTTCCAATAAAATAACATCACTAACAATTTACAAACTCAGGTCTTTATTTCAGGACATTATTCCAGTGAGTTCATTTGGAACATAATTTATAGGATAACCTTAATCAATAAAATTTCCAATTCCGTCACGAAAGAACATTCCATGCTGCTTTTGGCAAATTGGTCCGATGTACAAAATTGCAATATGACAACAGGCTGTGAGAGCGCAGAGTTAAGCAAGGTCCTATTTCCTTTGTAACAAATTGCATGAAGTAAAGCATGTAATAAATGAAATAGGCAGAACGGAACTGGTGTTGTTAATATTCTTCTGTATTTATTTGATGAAATAAAGACTCTGTTACAATTTGGATTCAATGCTTTTGCTTCACACTTCAGAATTCCATCTCAAACTCAAAGTACTGAGGATCAAAGTGGTGTATCCTCACATAACCATCTTCACCGCCACTGCTGTAACTGCAAACAGAAGATAATTTAATTAAAGACACACACACAATGCTGGAATAACTCAGTAGGACAGGCAGCATCTCTGGAGATAAGGAATGGGTGACGTTTCGGATTGAGACCCTTCTTCAGACTGAGTCAGGGGAGAGGGTGACTAGAGGTATGGACGGGTAAGGTGTGAATACACAGGTCAAAGAGGACGATGATCAAGGAAAAGGAAGTCACATTAACCTAGGCTTGGAATCGTTGCAAACCACCCCAGCGTGTGGATGGACAACCAGGGCAAGGTGACACGTGCTGCCCACCCCTGCATGTGGACAAGGACACTGGGCACGGCGACACATGCTGCCAAAGTCCCTGCCTGCACTTTACCACAGCTTTCCAGAGTTCATTTGGGAAGCTGGGGTCGTTTGGGTAAACCCACAGCACGCCCCCACTGGACACACAGTCTGTTCCCCCTCTCTGCCATGCACACCACGTTTTGTACAGGGACAACCAGGTGACAATCCGAGATCCTCCCAAAGTTAACTGGCCTACATTATGTGGCATTTGCCACAGTTTGGAGCATTTGCCCTGCAGTTTTCCAGCACTATTGCTGGGAGGTCACTCCATGGAACTTATACCAGTCAGACCTGACATAGGTTCACAAACTCTGCTCAGTACGAAGGTGTGAACCAGTCCAGGGCACTGCGCAGCCAGTTTCAAACAGCCTGCAGTTTGCTAGATATCCTCAGCCATAGAAACATAGGAAAACAGGCGCAGGAGTAGGCCATTCGGCCCATCGTGGCTGATTATCCAGAATCAGTACCCCGTTCCTGCTTTCTCCCCATATCCCTTGATTCTGTTAGCCCTAAATCTAACTCTCTCTTGAAAACATCCAGTTAATTGGCCTCCACTGCCTTCTGTTGCAGAGAATTCCACAGATTCACAACTCTCTGGGTGAAAAACACCCGGCAAGCCAGAAACACAAGCCCAAACACACCTAAAACCAAGTCTGCTTGATGAACATTAAGAGGCTCTAAACAGCAAAATGGAAAGATTTTCTTGCGGTACAGTTTAACGTTGTATGATTGTCTCGTTATTCTGCCTACATACCTCTTCCCATCTGGATGGTAAGTCAAGCTGTTGATGGGGCCAAAGTGCCCCTTCACTCGACCAAACTCCTCTTCAAAAGACAGGTGGAAAAATCTAAAGAAAGAAGCAAAGTGTTATTTAATCAGAAATAATGGTAGTGAGCGATAGTCTCCATGAAGAGTTCAAGAGACATTTATTATCACATGCACCAATTGGTGATTTGAATTACCATACAGCCATAGGAATAAAAAAGAACACAATACACGATAGAATAACATGAACATCCCCACAGCAGATCAATGTTTGCCACTGTGAGGGAAGGCAATAAAGTGCAGTCCTCATCCTCTTTGTCCACCCGTGGTCAGGGCCTTCAGGCCGTCTCACCGGGATGATCTGAGCTCCGGTGTCAGAACGGAGAACACTCTCAGCAGCTTCTGTAACCGACTATCAAAAGCAGGGTCTTCTGTTGACAGCCTTTCACTGCTAGCTTTTCCTTTTTCCCCAACCAAGGCAGACTGATAAAATTGCTATTAGATTGGGTGCAGTAGTGAGTGAGAGTGAGTGTGTGTGTGTGTGTGTGTGTGTGTTTGTCTGTGTGTGTGTGTCTGTGTGTGTGTCTGTGTGTGTCTGTGTATCTGTGTGTGTGTGCGTGTGCGTGTGTGTGTGTGGTGACCAGAAGGACAGCTGGACATCACACCACAGACAGAGTCACTCCACCCTGCAGAGAAACATCTGGAATTGACAGAAGCTGCAGTCTCAATTCTTCCAACAATAGGGCTGAACCAGTGGTCGTTTCAAAACGTTACCAATAAAGATTATTGATGACATAGATAGACACAAAAAACTGGAGTAACTCAGCGGGATAGGCAGCATCTCTGGAGAGATGGAATGGGTGACGTTTCGGAACGAGACCCTTCTTCAGAAGGTCTGAAGAAGCGTCTCGACCCGAAACGTCACCTGTTGCTTCTCTCCGGAGATGCTGCAGGTTCCGCTGAGTTACTCCAGCTTTTTGCGTCTATCTTCGGTTTAAGCCAGCATCTGCAGTTCCTTCCTACACAAGATTATTTATGACTATGTAGATATTAAAAGGACGTGTTTTACGAGAGACACGAAAGGATTGGCATAATTTATGATGTGATGGGAACAGGTTGGTGGAGCAGCACGGGTTCCAGTCCAGTGCATTCCCTTGTACATGAAGCTGACAATAATTCACAGCTGCCTCTGTGAAGGACGGGCTGCGATAAGCAATATAAACGGCGTGTTACACACGGGCCACTGAATCCCATCAAACCGTGACCATGACTGTTGTGGGAGAATGCCACCGGCACATTCACATCGTTCAAATAAAGGGAAACAAGCAACTAATGCCATGATTATCGGTACATTACTTAATTCCAGCTCATTGCCCATTACGTACCGAGCCTCAAACTTGCCGATTCTGGTCGAGGTGGTCGTTACGTCCATGGCCTCCTGCCCACCGCCCAGGACAACCTGTCAAAAACACCCGAGTGGAGATTAACCAGACAGCACAGGAAGATCATGTGATAGGATTAGGCCATTCGACCCATCAATGCTACTCCACCATTCAATCATGGCTGATCTATCTCTCCCTCCTAACCCCATTCTCCTGCCTCTCCACATAACCTCTGACACCCGTACTAATAAAGAATCTATCTATCTCTGCCTTAAAAATATCCACTGACTTGGCCTCCACATCCTTCTGTGCCAAAGAATCCCACAGATTCACCACCCTCTGACTAAAATAATTCCTCCTCATCTCCTTCCTACAAGAATGTCCTTTAATTCTGAGGCTATGACCTCTAGTCCTAGACTCTCCCACTAGTCAAAACATCCTCTCCTATCCACTCTATCCAGGCCTTTCACTGCTCTGTACCTTTCAATGCGGTCGCCCCTCATTCTTCTAAACTCCAGCGAGTACAGGTCCTGGACCGACAAACACTCATCAGTGGTTAACCCACTCATTCCCTACTCAGGAAGGATTGAAGCAGTACATAGGCAATATGTGCAGGCAATCTGAGCAACTTACATGCTCCGCGTTAGGAGAGATGGCAGCCGAGTTCACAGGTCGCTCAGTCCGGAATGTCTTCAGGTGATCTAAAGTCGCCGAATCAAACAACTGTAACAGAAAACGTGCAAGTCTGAGAAACACAGAGAGACAGTGACTTTTACTTCAACCACACAGGGTGGCACAGCGGTAGAGCTGCTGCCTCACAGCGCCACACACCCGGCTTCTATTCTGACTACGGGTGTTGTCTGTACGGACTTTGTATGTTCTTCCCATGAGCTGCGTGGGTTTTCTCCGGGTGCTCCGGTTTCCTCCCACACTCCAAAGACGTGCAGGATTGTAGGCTAATTGGCTTTGGTAAAATTATAAACTGTCCCTGGTATGTGTAGGATAGTGTTAGTGTGTGGGGATCGCTGGTCGACGCGGACTCAGTGGTGTGAAGGGCCTGTTCATTCATTGTATATCTAAACTAAACACATCTTTGTGCAAAGGAGAAAATGATTTGGTTTTGCCCTCTGAGTGATGCCAATGTGATGAGTGGCAGTGTGAGCTGCACACAGCAAAAGCCACACTTCCTGATACCATCCAAGCTGCCACAATGGCTGCACAGTCCCCAGCACCGGCTGCCAATGCATGACCACGGGCCGGGACATTCTCTTCATCGAAGCTGACCAAACAACACCTTGACAACCTATCCCAGCCACCAAGAGAATAACAGTGAACAGATCAGTTGAGGTTTACTGAAGTCACAAGCCCTGGGAACAAGAGGTGAAGGTGGCTGTCCTTCATTAACTCGATGGAGCATCACTGACAATCAATCACATTCTTGAAACAAAACTCCACAGCCTTATGTTACAGACAAAACTATCTCTAATGTTTAGTTTAGTTTATTGTCACAGTGTACAGTGGAAAGCTTTCTGCCATCTGCTAACCAGTCAGTGGAAAGACTATACATGATTATAGTCATGCAGTCCACAGAGTACAGATACATGACGGAGTGCAAGGTAAAGTCCTGGAAAGTTTGATTACAGATAGTCCGAGGGTCTCCAATGAGGTAGATGGAAGATCAGGACCGCTCTCTAGTTGTTGATAGGACGGTTCAGTTGCCTGATAAAAGCTGGGAAGAAATTGTCTCTGAATTTGGAGGTGTGCGTTTTCACACTTCTGTACCTCTTGCCCGGTGGTGGAGGGGAGAAGTGCGAGTGACCGGGATGAGACTGGTCCTTGAAGATGCTGCTGGCTTGGCCGAGGCAGCTTCACTGAATGTGTCCGCACTGACTTGTGGATATGCCTACACACATCACCTGGTAACGAGTGCTGAATGTCTGCTTGAGCCTACATTAGACCAAGAGTTTCAAGGGGTGATGTTGAATTGCTTACCTTTGCAGTGTTATCCTTTGAAGCAGTGATAAACATGGTTAGGTCCAAGGATGTCTGGATGTCATTAATTTGTTTGGTGTGCTCCTTTGCTTTAGAGATTACTTCCCCAGACTGTCACAAGTTTAAAAATAATACACCAATCATTAACATTGAAATATCAATTCTGATAATTAATACTAATACTAATTCCTACTGTGAAATTAGGTATTTAGTGATATTGTCAAACTATAAAATATTGCCGAGCTCTCTCAAAAACCTCAGCTGCTGAACATGAGACAATAAGAGGAACACTTATTTCACATTCTTCCCTCCAATTACTTGAAAAGGGTGACCAAATATTAACTACATTTTACAATGTATGTATTGCAAACAAAAATAAGTTATGAAAATACAGTTTAATACTTAGGAAAGGTGACTGCATATCTGCCGATGGGAATAATGATTTTTCAAATTGCGGATTCAACTAAAAATGGCCCTTTGCGATCTTATAATTAACAGAAATAATATCCCTCTTAGCCAGGTGTGGTATTAAACTCATATATGACATAGATAGCATGGCGGTGCAGTGGTAGTGTTGCTGCCTTACAGCGCCAGCGTTCAATCCTGACTACGGGTGCTGTCTGTACATTCTCCATGTGACCTGTCTGTACATTCTCCATGTGACCTGTGTGGGCTTTCTCCAAGAACTTCCGTTTCCGCCCACACTCCAAAGACGTACAGGTTTGTAGATCAATTGGCTTGGTATAAATGTAAAAATCGTCTCTCGTGTAGGATAACGTTCATAGTGCGGAGATCGCTGGTTGATACAGACTCGGTGGGCCGAAGGACCTGTTTCCGCGCTGTATCTCCAAACTAAACAAAATAAATGCTTTTACTAGATAAGGAGCAACTTAATCATATTTTAAAAACACTCAAGGGTCAGTTACTGCAGACAAGACCTTCAGTTCCAACGCTGTTGCAGATTAATGCACCAGATAAGAATATCTACACATTTCTTGCACACAACGCAATTTTATAAGATTCTACAGAATTGGAAATGCATAATCTATTTATTGTTAAAATTACCATGAGTGCCATTTTCTCATGGATCAGCCAACCAACATCACTTTACTTTTAACCTGTTTTGAAATTTCCACAAGAGAAAAAAAAAATGGAGGTGGGTATTTTTGCACAACCCCTCAATCGTCTTTCTTTTACCAAGTTATCAAATTTAAATGTCACTAAATAGAGTTATATTAATAGTTTGTGCTAGATTATTTACTGACCCCTTTTAACTGGAAAGCAAATATATCGGCTCAAATTGCCTATAAAACAACTGCTTTATAAATTAAAAAAATCATAGACATTTATTTTATATTACCAGACCGCCAATAAAACTGGGCTTGAGCCATCCATTCAATTATAACATTAAGCTGTCTATTCTCCTCACTTTCTTGGAATAATACATTAAAAATAATCTTCAGTGCAATTCCCCACAATACCATGTCCAAGAGGATAGGAAAAGTCAGAATACAAATGGGTGGAAGTTGCAATGATAAGCAATGAAGCATTAGCTGAGTATAATTATCCATTTAGTGCCCAGTGCTTGCAATAGGTGTTTACATTCCATTAGGTCCTAAGCGATAGGAGCAGAATTACACCACTTGGCTCATCAAGTCTACTCCGCCATTCAATCATGGCAGATCTATCTTTCCTTCTTAACCCCATTCTCCTTGCTTCTCCCCATATCCTCTGACACCCGTACTAATCAAGAATCTATCCATCTCTGACTTGGCCTCCACAGCCTTCTGTGGCAAATTCCAGATTCACCATCCTCTGACTAAAGAAACTCCTCCTCGTCTCCTTCCTAAGTGAACGTCCTTTTATTCTGAGTCTATGGCCTCTGATCCTAGACTCTCCACATCCACCCTATCCAGGCCTTTCATTATTACTTGCCTGCGAAAAACCAACCATTTGATCATATTTGGTTCCCATCTTCTGGATTCTGTGTACATTCACGACAGATGGAGTATTGTGTGCTGTTCTGATTGCCACACGACAGGTGAGATGTGATTAAGCTGCAG
The DNA here is from genome assembly GCA_035221665.1 of Okamejei kenojei. NCBI lineage: Eukaryota > Metazoa > Chordata > Chondrichthyes > Rajiformes > Rajidae > Okamejei > Okamejei kenojei. Next base: position 822,561 of record CM069157.1, read on the forward strand.
AGTGCAGAGGTTACCTGGACGGTGGGGGGGGGGGGGGCTCCAGTCTATCTTCCCTGGACCAAAGGAAGTGCCAGGATAGGGGTAGGTAATATCAGGAGAGACATGGCAAGCCCAGAGTAGGGATGTTTAAACTCAAGGGCACGGGTTTAAAGTGAGACTGAGGAGGTTTAACAGGAACTACATTGAAGAGGTATGTGCACAAGCACTGGAATGAGCAAGAAGTAGACATAGGGAATCTATTCAGGCAGGTGGGATTAGCAAGATAGGCACGATGGCTAGCATTGACGTAGTGGTTCGAAGGGCCTCCTATGCCGTACACCTCTACGATTCTAGTTTCTTAGTTTGTCGGGACTTGGCCTTCGTTTAATTTTTGCACTATATATTTTATTTATTTAACTGTTTAAATGTGTTTATTATACTATCTTCGGAGTACTGTGTTTACAGACCTGTTGTGCTGCTGCATGTAAGAATGTCATTGTGGGGCGTTGGTACTTAGGACAATGAAACGTTCTTGCCTCTTGTACCACAGACCAGCCGGGCGGGATGTGTTTAATGGAGGGGGCAGGCTGGAGGGGCCTGGAGGTCCACTCCCACCCCTGCTGGGAGTGTTCTTTCCGCACCAGGGAGGAAGCAACAGCTCAAGGCTGGTGATCACAGCACAGTTTCTTACCTTTGCGCTAAACTGAAGCAATTCACCAGTCTCAAGTCCTGCGATGACAAATTCTCCAAGAGGTCCCCAAACTGCACTTGTTATTTTAGAATCATTCACTGCCACCTTCATGTATGGTTCATTATTACCTAAAGATCAAGAGAACAGTATCAAGAAAATAAAAGTTCTGAATCAAGTTATCATGGCAGAGCTTTGCATCTGCAGAGCAGTTTGAGCAGAACACGACACAGCCAGAGTAATCAATGTTCACACAATCCCCAGAGCAAGCTCACGCAGTCACGTAAGTATTGATAGCTCGTACGTTCTAGGAGCAGAATTAGGCCATTTGGCCCATCAAGTCTACTCCACCATTCAATCATGGCTGATCTATCTCTCCTTCTCAACTCCATTCTCCTGCCCTCTGGTTTTAGAATCCTCTACCCTGATCGCATTTGCCCAACAGCCATCTAAACCCTTCCCATCCATATATCTGCCCAAATATCTTTCAAATTCAATTTAGTTCACGTGTACTTGACCATTCAATCATGACTGATCTAGCTTTCCCTCTCAACCCCATTCTCCTGCCTTCTCCCCATAACCCCTGACACCCGTACTAATCAAGAATCTATCCATCTCTGCCTTAAAAATACCCACCGACTTAGCCTCCACAGCCTTCTGTGGCAATGAGTTCCACAGATTCATTACCCTCTGACTAAAGAAATTTCTGCTCATCTAAAGGTACCTCCTTCATTCTGAGGCTATGGCCTCTGGTCCTAGACTCTCGCACTGGTGGAAATATCCTCTCCTCATTTACTATGATAACGAACACAATTTTTTTTGACACAGGTTAAAATTAATTTATTGTTATTAAATGCTATCCTTAATCACTACTTGACAGACGATAAATCAAATCGATTCCAGGTATCTGAAAGAGTGCCAGATTCTGTCAATACCTGGAAGCAAGCACATGTGTAGGAAAGAACGGCAGATGCTGGCCTAAACCAAAGTTAGACACAAAATGCTGGAGTAACTCAGCAGGACAGGCAGGACCTCTGAAGAGAAGGAATGGGTGACGTTTCGGGTCGAGACTCTTCTTCAGACTCAGTCTGAAATTGAGTATAGGAGTAAAGAGGCCCTTCTGCAGTTGTACAGGGCCCTGGTGAGACCACACCTGGAGTATTGTGTGCAGTTTTGGTCACCTAATTTGTGGAAGGACATTCTTGCTATTGAAGGAGTGCAACGTAAGTTCACGAGGTTAATCCCCAGGATGGCGGAACTGACATATGAGGAAAGATTGGAAAGACTGGGCTTGTATTCACAGGAATTTAGGATGAGAGGGGATCTTATAGAAACGTATACAATTATAAAAGTACTAGACAAGCTAGATGCAGGAAAAATGTTCCCAATGTTGGGGGGAGTCCAGAACCAGGGGTCACAGTCTAAGAATAAAGGGGAGGCCATTTAAAATTGAGATGAGAAAAAAACTTTCTCACCCAGAGAGTTGTGAATCTTGTGGAATTCTCTGCCACGAAGGCAGTGGAGGCCAACTCACTGGATGAATTTAAAAGAGAGTTCGATAGAGCTCTTGGGACTAGCGGAGCCAACGGATATGGGGAGAGGGCAGGCACAGGTTACTGATTGTGGATGATCAGCCATGATCACAACAAATGGCGGTGCTGACTCGAAGGGCCGAATGGCCTCCTCCTACACCTATTTTCTATGTTTTCCAGAGCTGCTGAAGGGTCTCGACCCAAAACGTCACCACTTCCTTCTCTCCAGAGATGCTGCCTGTCCCGCTGAGTTACTCCAGCATTTTGTGTCTATCTTTGAAGGAAGAATACACTCAGAAGGGAAGATATTTCTGTCATTCCCGTTGGAATGCATCATTCTTACTGATTTGAGCAGGATCTCGGATGTCAAAGAAGCTGACGTAACAACTGTAGCCCATTTGCTTGTCCGTTGTAAACATGACGATGTTGCCACTGAAGTCAAATCCACCCGTTCGCACTGCAGAGCTGGTTTTAAACAACGCCATCTGCTTCCCTGATAATGCAAACAATCTCATGTGAATCAGGAACAACAGAGCACTACAAATACAATCACACACGGGACAAAGAACCAAATGTACGGTAATATTATCACATCCCAATTTGTGTTTTGTACTCAAACGGAAAGAATTTATGAACATTACTTTAATCCTAAACAATTCTGGAGGCTTAAAACAATTATACAGGGACTGCTCGAGGTGCTGTTTAAGGAAGCTAGAGTCACCAGTTGAACATCAATGTCACCACTGCTTTACAACAAGAGGGAACTGTGACGACATCTCACCTGTTTCACAGTCCCAGATTCTGCACGAGTTATCTGCAGAACCAGCTAGCACTTGCTTTGTATCCCCTGATTATTAGATTAAGGAGAATAAGAATAATCTAGAAGGAAATTGAAAGTCAGACAAATGCACACACACTTACACTCAGTGTCAGAACAAGCAAAATATGTCCAAGGAGCATTTTATTTGTGGTTTCCACAACAATGTTATTTGATTGTCTTCAGTTACAGTAAATTGTCTGGTCCATAGACACATAGATCCACTTCTGAGTATTCCCCTGCATCTATAAATATTACATTCGGCCATGGTTCCCGACCTTCATGGATAACATTTCAAGGTTCTATCTGTACTATGTCTGTTCAAAACCCGAGATTAAGTGAGTTGAGAAAAATTGGAGTATTCCTGGCAATCCAAGACAACTTTAATGAGTTCAAACAACCTATCCTTTTGGTGTAGAGGACAGTACTCCGAACAATGGGTTCCACAAACCGTAGGTCCAGCATCAACTCCAAACATGTGCAGGTAAGCAGGTGGGTAACGTGGCTCGGCAAATGTAAAACTGCCCCTAATGTGTGCGCAGGATAATGTTAATGTGCGGGGATCACTGGTCAGTGCGGACACGGTTGGCCGAAGGGCCTGTTTCCGCGCTTTAATCTCTAAACAAACTAACTAGAGGTTGCACATATGCAACACTCAATCTGTGCTATAACTGGCAAACACAACACACAGCGTGGGAAAGTGTACTACGACTGAAGTGGTGAAATTGAAAGAAAATGAACAATTCACTGATCTATGTAGTACCAATACTCTCTGTGACAAGAAACCATTTAAAATTTTCAGACTATAAACTTTGGTTCCTCCTCCACCCTAAGTTTGAACAGTATTCACACTGAAATATATAAATGGCATCACACGATGGGCCAAATTGCCACCTGTGACCATTCTGCAACCATGGATTACAAATATTCAGACCACCCCAAAATATCCCATAGCCACTGAAGTATTATCTGTGCTGTATTTATCCAAGCACCGTGCTGGTCACAGCCACGACAAACCGTAACCAAGGGCATTGCTGCTGTTAAGGATACAATCAACATCGACGCACCACACCGCTCCTGTGTGCCCAATGTAAGTGCCAAGCCTCTCTCCATTCAAAGAATACCAGGCATTCACAACCTGTGCAATAAGAGAGAACAAAGAAGTCATCATGGTCTGCTGATATTATCCCTTTGGCCTTATGCCCACATTTCTCCAGCACGGCAGCACATTTGCCACCAAATTTCATATTGGTACTTGCTAATCAATTGAGAGACCAGATAGCTCTCCTCGATCATTAAACAGTGCATTATGTTATAACAATACTAATAAATTCAGTTTTTAAATCCTTGGTTTAAAAGAATCAATTGTGCTGTCATAAATCTAAGAATCAGGGGCACACAGCGAGAGTTGCCTTGCCTTAAACAGAGAAGAGCCAGAGACCCAGCTTTGATCCTGACGGATGCTGTCTGTGTGGAGTTTGCACGTTCCCCTGTGACTGTGTGGGTTTCCTCCAACATTCCAGACATGCAGGTTTGTAGGCTAATTGGGCTCTGTAAATTGCCCCTAGTGTATACGACATTGGACTAGCATATGGACGCTAGATAGTCGGTGTGGACTCAGTGGGTCGAATAGCTTGTTTCCATGCTGTACCTCTAAAGTAAACTAAATATTGCTGAAAACACAATAGGCTGAATTCATTTTGCAAGAATGATGAAATTGGCAGCAATTGTTCACAATTATCAGAGATATATAATGACGTCTAAAGAAATGTCCCAAAACGCACCTATCCATATTCTCAATGGCTGACAAATTTCCGACTGATGATTTCATGGAGCTCAATATGAATTCCACTGAAGTTACCAGTGGTGATGTTACAAGTAACATGGGTCTCGTACTTACAGTATCTTTGGCACAGGAGAACACCAGATCTCCTTCCCTGTTGTACTTAATCTGTGTGATTGATCTTTCATGACCCTGTAACAGGATGGGCTTCTGATACAGGAGAGAAAAAGAAAACTGGATCAATTCAACAGTTGATAAAATAATAATTTAATATTAACACATATCATATACAATGTGGTGAGCTTGTTAAGAACCAGCAACGCTCTCTAATCCCACTGTACTTCTATCATCAAATTTTTCCTTCAATACCTTTCAGGAAAATTCCCAATGAAAATACCGCCTGAATGGAAAGTTCCAATGAAAGTAACGCAAGCTCCAAGTGGGCTGGACCCCACTATTAACAATATATAATTTATGATTTGGAACGAGGGAAATTGAATGCAACATCTCCCAAGTTTGCGGAATGACAACTAAGCTGGGGTTGTGTTTAGGTGTGAGGAAGACCGCTAGGAGGCTGCAATGTGACATGTGATTAGGCTTGGGTGAGTGGGCATATATTATAATATATATATATATCGATATATATATAAAATAAAATCTGTCCAAAATTGCAATACATAAGTCTGGAGATCAATATAGTCCTGTTGCCTTAGGCAATGGACTCCCAGTCTATCCAATGATTCAAAAAAAAAAAAAAAAAAAAGTTTACGATTGAAAGTAATTTAAAGCGATGACTTAGTATAAAGAGTGCAAACACTGTAAATTTATGTTATCATTGTAAGTGGATATAGAACACATTATCATACCTGTATATGAATTTAACCAAACACAGCAGACCAAAAGAGCTGAAACCAATGTAAACTAAAAGCATATCCTGTCGGGCCTTCTAAATTGTGTTGTGTGATGAACATTGAGGAAATATGTTAAAGTAATAAGAGTCTGTGGTAATGAACAGCACTACTTATTACACACACAACATAAACACATAGGTTCAAGTTAAAACTGATGGTTCTAGAAAAATTAATTCTAGATGGGTTTAAACAATGAATAACACTCAGTGGAACTATACAACTGAAATGTGGAAATTACTCTGTTAAGGAGGTAGATACATTCACAGGAATGGCACAGGGTGAGCCGCTCGATCAAAGATGCAAGGCCACAGGCGGGTGTACAATAAATATTTAAATTAATGAAATCAGTCATTGTGTCATGATTGGACATGGAGTGTTGGTTCTCTATAATTGTTGCTTTGTTCATAGACCATCAAATTTATAATATATCAATTGATATTTTGTGATAAAATTGCCTTTTCAATCGTAAGGGCATTACTTTTATTCCTTTTATGTGAAATTATTTATCACATAACTTGAGCAATGTTTGAGGAAAAAATGTGTTATTTTGCGCCTACTGTTTTGTGTGAGCCAAGAGTCGTCTGGAATGAGTCTAACTACATAAAAACACAGAAAGCTTCAAAATCTTCACTAGTCACTCAACGTGACTCCGCAGTAAAATAGGTAAGATTAAACGATAACTTACCAGTTTCGAAGTTTGATCATAATTTTATGAGGAGTAGACGTTGAAGGGATTACGTGCCCTCCACTCCCGACCCTCATAAAATAAATTATCATCTGGTAGTTCTTACTATTGTGTGGCGATGGTTGAGCCTTACTATCTTACTCCGGCTATTATGTTCTGTGTTTTTCATGCCGCTGCTTTGAAGTATGCCGTTCCAGCGCCAGGTATCACGTAATCCCTCATCGTTACTCCTCATAAAATAACGATCAAACTTCGAACTGGTACGTTCTCGTTTAATCTTACTATGAGCATTCATAGTGAAAGGATTTGAGTATAGGAGCAGGGAAGTTCTACTGCAGTTGTACAGGGCTTTGGTGAGACCACACCTGGAGTATTGCGTACAGTTTTGGTATCCAAATCTGAGGAAAGACGTTCTTGCCATAGAGGGGGTACAGAGAAGTCGTCAAAATCAAAAGAGTTTATTGTCATGTGTCCCTGACAGGACAATGAAATTCTTTCTTTGCATAGCACAACAGAACATAGTAGGCATTGACTACAATTATATACTTGAATACACACATTAATCAATAAATTAATAAAGTGCATATAACAGATGGAGGGGTATTAATGGTCAAGTTTTGTCCGAGCCAGGTTTAATACCTGAGGCTGTGGGAAGTAGCCGGGGTTGTGTGGGGAAGTAGCCCGGGGTGTGTGTAGGGGGGGGGGGGGGCGGGGTGTGTGGGGGGGGGGGGTGGGCCGGGTGTGTGTGGGGGGGGGGGCCGGGGTGGGTTTGGTGTGGGGGGGGGGGGGGGGGGGGGGGGGGGGGGGGGGGGCGGGGGGGGGGGGGGGGGGGGGGCCTGGGGTGTGGTTGGGGGGGGGGGGGGCCGGGTGTGTTGGGGGGTGGGGGGGGGGGGGGGCCGGGGGTGTGTGGGGGGGGGGGGGGGGGGGGGTCCGGGGTGTGTGTGGGGGGGGGGGGGGGGGGGGTGGGGGGGGGGGGGGGGGGGGGGGGGGGGGGTGTGGGGGGGGGGGGGGGGGGGGGGGGGGGGGGGGGGGGGGGGGGGGGGGGGGGTGGGGGGGGGGGGGAGGGGGGGGGGGGGGGGGGGGGGGGGGGGGGCCCCGGGTGTGATGTGGGGGGGGGGGGGGGGGGGGGGGCCGGGCGCCGGGTGTGTGGGGGGGGGGGGGGGGCGGGGCCGGGTGTGTGGGGGGGGGGGGGGGGGGGGGGGGGTGGGGGGGGGGGGGGGGGGGGGGGGGGGGGGGGGGGGGGGGGCCGGGGTGTTGTGGGTGGGGGGGGCCGGGGTGTGTGTGGGGGGGGGGCCGGGGTGTGTGTGGGGTGGGCGGCGGGGGGGTAGTGGAGGGGGGGGGGGGGGTGGGGGGGGGGGTGGGGGGGGGGGGGGGGGGGGGGTGTGTGTCCGGTCCTGGGTTTTGTGAGGGGTGTGTGGTGGGGGGCCGGGGTGGGTGTAGAGGGGGGCAGGGGGCCGGGGTGTGTGAGTGGTGTTGGCCTGGGTGTGAGTTTGTGGGGGGGGGCCGGGAGAGTGTGGGGGGGGCCGGGGGTGTGTGGGGGGGGGGGCCGGGTGATGTTTGTGGGGGGGGGGGGGGGCCCCGGGGTTGTGTGGGGGGGGGCCGTGGTTGAGTGGGGGGGGCCGTGGGTGGTGAGTGGGGGGGGCTCGGGTGTGTGGGGTGGGTGGGGGGGCCGGGGTGATGTTGGGGGGGTGGGGAGTGGTGAGTGGGGGGGGGCCGGGGTGTGTGGGGGGGGGGGGGGGGGGCCGGTGTGTGATGGGGGGGGGGGCCGGGGTGTGTGGGGGGGGGGGGCCGGGGTGTGTGTGGGGGGGGGGGGGGGGGGGGGCCGGGGGTGTGTGGGGGGGGGCTGGGGGGGGGGGGTGTCAGGGGCACATGCCGGGGGGGGGGGGGGGGGGGGTGGCCGGGGTGAGTGTGTGGGGGGGGGGGGGGGGGGGGGGCGGGGGGGGCCGG
>CM069157.1:831402-851402 GCA_035221665.1 Okamejei kenojei
GGTCATGAATTGTAAATCAGCTTGAAATTTAAAGGCTTTGTTATTTTACAAACACTGGTCAGGTTGCAGCAGGTTTATTTTAGGATTAGCATATGATGAGTGTTTGACAGCACTGGGCCTGCACTCACTGGAGTTTAGAAAGTTGAGGGGGGACCTCATTGAAACTTACAGAATAATGAAAGGTATAGATAGATATAGTGGATGGTTAATAGTCTAAAATACAGTTCTTGAAAAGGCAATACAATTAGTTCTAATGGTAACTTACAAAAGTAAATTAGCTAAATACCTGAAAAAGATAAATCTACATGATGTGGGAAAGAGCAGTGCACTGACTAATTAGAGGTGATAGCACCTCTGGAGAGAAGGAATGGGTGACATTTTGGGGTCGAAAACCTTCTTTTGAGATGCTGCCTGTCCCGCTGAGTTACTTCAGCGTTCAGTGTTAACCAACATCTGTAGTTCCTTCCTACTAATTAGAGTTAGAGGTGACTTTCTGAAAGCAGGCGCAGCACAGTGGGCGAACTGTCATTTAAGATGTATCATTCTGCATCCTGTGAAAGCAGTGTTGGTGTTATCAAATCTGATTTGGGATTTCCCACTGATCATCAGACTGGTTACTGAGAACCTCTTGTGGTTTGGAATTGGAAAACTTTATTGTCATTCACACCTTGCGGTCTGAACGAAATTTCTTTTCGTTTTCTCTTTCAGTGGAAGCGTTCTGTCTCGTCCTGGTGTCAGTGCTGTGGGGGGCAACTAACCCTCTCCTTAAAAAAGGCACAGAGGGCATCGAGAAGGTCCAGTCTGGAAACTGTGTTACTCAACTCTTGGCAGAGATGAGATTTTTAGTTCTTAATTACAAGGTAATTGAACTATGTTGAGACTCCATACTAAATGAGTTATGTTTAAAAGGCTAGCAATGTCATGTGAGGAAATCACTACTTTAAAAAAAAACATATTTACCATCTTTATTTAAATTGGAATAAAAGATGTGTGTTCTCTGGGGAAATTATAAAGAATCAAGAATGTATAATTGTCATATGTACCAGGAACAGACACTGAAATTCTTACTAATTGCAGCTTAATAAGCACATTGATGCAATAATGCACAGATAAACATATAATAATAAATAATGCAATCAATCAATGATCAGTTAAACTAGTTGACCAAACATTAATATTACAAAATCAAAGTACATAATGCAACCAAAAGAAAGCCCATGGTAGATTGTTGATGTTGATGCAACACAGAATACTCTCCGATCCCTCAAATCTCCACCTTTGATAGCTTTGTGTCATGGGTTTAATTGTGTGTCCTGTCTGCCTCACCCTGCCTCCAGCTCACTAACTGTGGGCCACAACTTCAACTCAACACTTCTTGCTCCTTAGTCATGCTAACCTTCTACCATCCTGACCAAGATCCTGACCAGAATCCTGCTCGCTTCTCTGACCCCTATATCAGGGCGAGTAGGCATGATATTTTGCTGAGAATTTAACTTTGACATTGGTATCAAAGAAAAATGTCAACATGAGCATAATTATCATTGACATGGACTAGGAACCTGTAATAGTAAGAAATGAAGTCTTGCATAAATATCACTTGTTATTCGACCAAAACGAAAAGAAACTCTGATTTATTCCAAAGGTGCAGTTAATTACTTCTGAAATGCAGCAACTATTATTATATGGACGTTGATTAGCCCTTTTCTACAGAGCCAGAATTCACAGATAGCTCCAGATAACCTAGTCTTGGAAATTCTGAAAGAAATAAATGTTTTTCTGAAGACAGCAAAATGTGACTTGAAATACTCCTCTGATCTTATCACCGATACCCTCTGATATATCATTCCCTACAGACTCCATCTCCACAATTCTCAGCTGAGAATTCAACTGTCTGCTAAGCTTCCAAGATCCATCAAAGTCTTTCCCTGTTTCCTCAACTCATTTTTATTCTCAGTATTTCCATATTCCACAATCTTTCACCCCAGTTAGTCATCGAGTCACAGAGTGATACAGTGTGGAAACAGGCCATTCGACCCAGCTTGCCCACACTGACCAACATGTCCCAGCCACACTAGTCCCACCGCCCATATCCCTCTAAACCTGTCCTATCCATGTACCAGTCTAAATGTGTCTTAAATATCGGGATTGACCCTGCCTCAACTACCTCCTCCGGCAGCTTTTTCCAGACATCCATCACACTTTGTGTGAAAAGGTTACCCCTTAGATTCTTATTAAATCTTTCCCCTTTCACATTAAACCTATATCCTCTGCTCCTCAATTCCCCTCCTCTGGGCAAGAGACTGTGCATCCACCCGATCTATTCCTCTCATGATTTTATTTTGTGATCTCATCAAGATTTCGCGTTTTCTCACACCCTTGACTCTTCCTTTCTACCCCAGGCATGGCTTCTCCGCAGCTTGTATCTGTGCAACACATTAGTGTTTAGAACTATTGCCTGCAGACCGTTGATCCACCATTTAGTACCCGTGCCATCAAACTTTTCTCTACAGTCATGCTTAGAACTGTTTTCCAGTTCAGTGTTTAATGTTACATGTAATCAAGGGCTGCACACCCATAATTTCCATGTATATGATCACAGTATCAGAGCCTAGATGGGTAATTAACTTGAAAAGTATCTTGTCGTGAACAAGTGTGTAGGAAGGAACTGCAGATACTGGTTTACACTGAAGATAAACACAAAATACTGGAGTAACTCAGCGGGACAGGCAGCTGAGTCAAAGGATAGAAGGGATGGGTGACACTTCGGGTCGAGACCCTTCTTCTGAAGAAACGTCACCCATTTCTTCTCCCAGGAGATGCTGCCTGTCCCACTCCAGCATTTTGTGTCTATCTTAGTAAACAAGTATTGTATTACAGTAAATCTGTGGCTCTGATGGTGCTCTGGTGTATTGAACAGCTCATGACTGTACACCTTGTTCCATCCCCAGCAATATCAGTGGACATCCACTGTGCAAGGAATTGTCTCATGTAGGACAGGGCTTGAGCTGGATTCCAACTTGCTCCAAGAATAGTCTCAAATCATCCAGTCCACTGACAAATGACTGCATTAGTCTTTCCAGATAGGAGGACAACATGACTGGATATTGGAAGGGAAGTTGCGTTTGCTTATTCTTGTCCACTTATGTTTTCCAGTATTTGATACCTTTCCTCCTCAACCAAAGCGGGTCACTTCTCTTCTACTTCACCTTGGCATCGACAGGTCTGTGTGGTTACTTACCTACATCAGTGCTTTACAATACGTGTCAGGTGTTGTTCAACTGATCACTCTCACATCTCTGAATCTTTTAGATTTAGGCTTCAGTTTCACGTCCCACTCTAGAGACTAAGGGTAGACAGTCAGAACCTTTTCCCCAGGGTGGAAATGTCAAAGACTAGAGGGCAGAGCTTTAAGGTGAAAGGGTTAAAGTTGAAAGCGATTTCCGCCCATGACTGCGGATGATGCTTCATTACAAGAGGTTTCCCGTTGATGGGAAAAGCCTCCCTGAAGAGAACTGAGTTAGTGTTGAAATGAATTTTTTTTATAATTTGCAATGTTAAGTTTCCGTATTCCAGTATTGGCATTGCAAGGATAAATGGATGATAACAAGGAAATGAAACATTTAATTTCGTTTCATGTCAGGTTTTCATTGCAAAGCATTTAATGTAACTTCTGTAAATGCTCTGTAATGATGATGTGAATGTGCATACATACTCAAGAGGTCATTATTCAATGGAAATCTCTGTCTGCAGATTTGTCCTTGGCTATCCTCTTGACAAATTCTCTCACATTTGTGTTCACTGCACTAACTGGAAAGTTACTTGGGGAAGATATTGGCGGTAAACGTAAGTACAATGTGTATTACACACTGTTTTAGACTTTAAAGATACATTAGACTGTTGTATATAACCACACATCAGTATTTATGCTCCACACAACCTCTTCACCTCTCTCTAACTCCATAAACTAATCCCCATCTCCTAATTTGTGTTTACTATGCATCTGAACTTGTGTGTTCTCGTGTGATTCACATTCTAAATGAATGACTAAATTGGGTTCTTCTGAAATCTACATTGGACTTATCAAGTCCTCAATATTTATCGAAGATAGACCCAAAATGCTGGAGTCACTCAACAGAACAGGCAGCATCTCTGGAGAGAAGGAATGGGTCATCAACATTTCGGGTCTTTACCCTTTATCAGGCTGAAGAAGGATCCCAACCCGAAACGTCACTGAAGGTTCGGGTTGAGACCCTTCTTCAAACTGATGTCAGGGGAGTGGGCGGGACAGACATAAAATGTAGTCGGAGACAGTAAGACTGGTGGGAGAACTGGGAAGGGGGATGGGGATGGAGAGAGAGGGAAAGCAAGGGCTATTTGAAGTTAGAGAAGTCAATGTTCATACCGCTGGGGTGTAAGCTACCCAAACAAAGTATGAGGTGGTGTTCCTCCAATTTGCCCTGGGCCTCACTTTGACAATGGAGGAGGACCAGGACAGAAAGGTCAGATAGGGAATGGGAGGGGGAGTTAGTGCTGAGCAACTGAGCAACTGAGCAACAGATCAGGTACGTTAAAAAAAGGTGGACTGAGCGGAGGTGTTTATGATCTCTCGTTCTGCTACCTTGCCAATGGAAACATCCTTTTGTAATCTGAAACAACTCTCTTGTTATGTTTCTCCGATCCCTCATCGAGAGAAAAGATTTGCAGTCTGATCAAATCTTTCCTGATGGTTCTGATGCCTTCCCAGTAAATTTGTTTTGCACAGTTGCATCTATTTCTATATCTGATTGGCAATATGGGGATGGAATGCTTGCAGCACTCTCTCTAACTGTGGTCTTGCTAAGGTTCAACATACAACTTCTCCGACATACAACTTTTATCCCTCTTGATATAGAGTTGCTACTTTTGATTTCTTGCATGCTGGGTCATGAGGGGCATGGACAAAGTGAATGCTCACTGTTTTGTTTACTAGGATAGAGGATTCTAAAACTAGAGAGCATAGAATTAAGGTGAGCGATGAGAGAGTTTAGAGGGACCTGGGGGCAGATTTTTCACTTCGAGGGTTGTCTGTATCTGGAACGAGCTGCCTGAGAATGTTTTAGAAGTGGATACAATTCTGACTTTAAAACACAATTGGACACATATGTGGATAGAAGGGGGTTAGAGGCCTGTGGACCAAGTGCAGGAAAATGGGTCTAGCCCAGAATGCCAGCTTAGCATGGACAAGATGGGCTGAAGGGACTGTTTTCATGCTGTACAGCTCCGTGACTATCCATGACACATGAATGCATTAATGGTACTGCTACCCACCCATTGTGTATCTGTTCTCAGTGATCCACACGTGTTTTTGTTTCAGAGGCAATCGCAGGGATGCTGCTGACCCTCATCGGCATTACTCTGTGTGTTGCAAGCAATATCAGCGTGGAAACTTGACCAAAAGGAGCCCAATCTATCAAAACCATCAACTGAAGCTCTTCATTCCTTTGCTGAATTTGCCCCTCATAAAGTAAGGAAGAAACTGGAATGGCAAGCCAACAAAGACCTTAACTGGATTCAAGCTGTTGGATATGTACTGCAGTTGGTGTGTTCACAACTTTATCAGGGATTTATACTGCACAGAATATTGCAATTATCTGCTATTTGCTGACACAAGGAACTGCAGATACTGGAATCTTGAATAAAATACAAAGTGCTGGAGTAACTCAGTGGGTCAGGTAGTATCTCTGACGAACATGGATAGGTGACGTTTCGGGTTGGGATCCTTCTTCAGTGTGAAAAAGGGTATAGACCCGAAATGTTGATGATCCATGTTCTCCAGAGATGCTGCGTGACCCACTGAGTTACTCCAGCACTCTGTGAAACGTCACCTATCCATGTTCTCCACAGATGCTGCCTGACCCGCTGAGTTACTCCAGCACTCTGTGAAACGTCACCTATCCATGTTCTCCACAGATGCTGCCTGACCCGCTGAGTTACTCCAGCACTCTGTGAAACGTCACCTATCCATGTTCTCCACAGATGCTGCCTGACCCGCTGAGTTACTCCAGCACTCTGTGAAACGTCACCTATCCATGTTCTCCACAGATGCTGCCTGACCCACTAAGTTACTCCAGCACTGTGCTTTATCTTCAATTTTCTGTTGATTTAGGGGGCGGTAATTTTCAATTCTTGCTTGTTGCTATTTGAGAAGCTGAAGTTTCAGATTTAAATCCATGCTGAAAGATCTGCAGTGAACCGAGGGCGTTCCCTGGACATGGCGTAACATAAAAATAACCATGAAGGGAAGTGAAAAGCTTTGTAATATTAAACACCAAGAAACAGAAAGCAATGTGCAGCAGAGGGTAAAAGTGTAGTGCTGCATGAGTAATGTTGTCAGACACCATCAGAGCACTATGTTGTGACATCTCCATACTTGAAACATAACGTCAGTCATGGGTTTGACCAATCTGTGGTATGGTGTTGCTGCCACTAGGTGGTATTAATGTCTGTAACCTGTTGCAATAACTGTGCCTTCACACTCCATAAATCTGTCGACACAACTCCAAGTTAATTTTGGAGGGATTTCTCAGAGCATTCTCTTTATGGTCAGTGTGGGTGTTATTAATTAGGAGTTTGTTTCCTCCCCACAGTTCTAAGATATGGGAAGTAATTTCCTGTTGAGCCTCTCTCGGGTCTGAAGGACAAATTGGACTGGGTGCAAACAATGAACCCACAAAACAACTGAACGGTCCTCCCGTAAGCTAGGGTGTAGTCCCGATCTTCCAAACTACCACATTGAGAACGCTGCACTTTTTCTCTGAGTTGTTACAATGCCGTAACACTATATCCCGCACTGATATTTTTCTCTATGCACTCCCTGTTGTACGTGTGTGGCTTAATTATACTGGTGCATACTATGGCTTGACGACCAAAGGAACAAAGCCTTACACTATATCTCGACACAGGTGATAATACACCAATGCCATCACAATGGGAAGGAGCCAATGTGCATTCATGGTGAGTAATATTTATCATCTAACCAGATACATTGTTTGACAAGAAGGTTTTTGTAATTAGAGTCCATTTTGTTTTTCTTCAGCCTCTAGTGACGTGATTTTTTCTGATCTATGAGAATCCAGTGTTTTAATGTCCGCATTTTCTTCTTGTAAATAGTACGATGCTTGAAGATTGCTGAGCAATAGATTGAGTTGGATATTGGATAATCATTTCTCCTCTCAAGAACAAGCTGACTAAGTAGCAGAGTGTGAACAGACAGTGTGGGAGACAGGAACGCATGCAGAAATGTAAGCATCCATTTATTGCAAGCTAGTCTCAGCATTAAACCATGGTATACACACATAAATAAGTGGTTTAATCCATTATTAACAGTTATAGCCTTGCTCATGTAGTAACTGCAGCTATTGCAGTTGGTCTGGAAATTTAGCCACAGCTCTCTTTTGCCGATGTTGTTCTGGAACTGAGTGACGGAGGGGAATGTATCGAAGCCGCCGCGCAGTCCATGTGACTTTTGCACTGATTAAAATATTAACATCAGGGTGGTCTGTCCATAGGGTCGGAACAATCAAGTGTGTTCGAATGTAGAACGTCACATGGAATATATTCACCACACCTTTCTGCACTACACATTAGGACAAGATATTTGAATCATGCTGACAGCAAATTTGTTTTAAATATTTGATGTACAATTTTATGCTGACATTTGAAATGCCCGATTTACAAATATTCTAGCATTTTTCCTCCCAAAATTGTTAATTTTACTTCAGAGTATGGTGCACCGACGGGCTGGAGAGCGCAGCTCCACCAGCGGTAACGCCGGTTCCAAGGACGCCGACTACAGAATCGCCAGCAGCTCAGCTGCTTCCATCAACTCCAGTGCCTCAGGGTGCTGTGGCCACTCCTGTCGGGAGGAAGGCCAAAAGAAAATCGGTCAGGCCTGTAGACTCAGATGAGTCTGACCAAGAAGACTCCCCTCCTTCAAACAAGAAGGTCTGGGGACGTCTTGAAAATATGGAACAATTGATTGAGAGAATGTTGAACCATGAAGTGTTCCAGTCAGGGTCGCATACCCCCAGGGTTCCCCAACTACTCTCTGGAGCAGCCTCAGGCAGAGGCCCATATGGCGAAGAGGACTATCAGCACACCTACGAGTTCCAGTGGGAAACCCCATCACCAGCACCTTGTTTAGCGCTGGGTGATACCTCCCTTGGGCAAGCCTCGGGAGAGCCAGGGCAGGAGGAATCTGACCCTGAAGTTGGTGTCACTGCTCTTGTGTATACACCAAAGCACATGAGCCATGCTCCAGGTGTCCCGGATGTGGCCAGAAATTTTGCCATACCGGAGGGGACTGGTAAAGCCATGGAAGATAATCTGGTCAGCCACATAAATTATATGGCCTCTCACCAGCTCCAGGACTCCATTATGGAGGAAACATTGCTTCGTTAGCAGACACCTGTTAACTGTGCGTCCATCAAGGTGCCCACCGTGAACTCGGCCATCTGGGGTCAAATGAGTGCATCTATGAGGGGGCAAGAGCTCCGATTCCAGAAAGTCCTCAAATTGGTGGGGGCGGGGATCACAGCATTTGGGTCCAAGGATGGTCGATGTCAGGAACACAGCAGGATATGTTGGCCCTGCTGTGCAATGCTCATTTTGAGCTCAACAGCATCCGGAAGATCGCCATAAAGCCGACACTCAATCCACGCTTTGCTGCTCTATGCAAGTCCTCGAATATCCAGGCGCCCAATTTTCTATTTGGTGAAGACCTGGCACAGCAGGTTAAAGATCTCGAGGAAGAGGCAAAAACCATCGGCCTCATTAGGACCTATACACCCTCGGCCAGGATACCGCCTCGCAAGCCTTTTCCCTTCAGGTGGGCTACAGATGCTGGAGCAGGTCCAAGCAGAGCGTTTCCAGTTACACGCCGTTCACATGCACCTCTGCACACCCCCAACATGGCCAGGTGGTTGAGAAATCCGAGATCAGCTAAGGAGGTATGAGTAACTGATTCAGTCCAGGATATATCCTCTGAGGAACAGCCTCCGGTCGGGGGTAGGTTGCAATTGTTTTATGATGAATGGTGCTGCACAGCATCAGATCTATTTATACTGGACAGTGTCCGGGGGTCTCAAATTGAGTTTATGTCAGGAATGCATCCACCTGCACAAAATACGCCTAGTCGGGTATTGTTTTTTTCAGGACCAGAAACTCTACAGTTGAATGATGTAATTGGGGTTTTATTCCAAAGAGGGGTAATTGAAAGGACGGCATATCATCCTCAAAAATTTGTGTCCAATATATTCCCCAGGCAGAAAAAGGATGGTGGGTGTCAAGTCATTCTGGACCTAACCAGACTAAATTCTTATGTCGAGTATAGACATTTTAAAATGGATACTTTCAGTACTGCTAAACAGCTGATATCAAAAGGTTGTTATATGGCAACCATAAATCTGAAAGATGCATATTATTCAGTACCAATTCATCATCAGTACCGAAGATACTTGAAATTTAGTTGGATGGGACAGCTGTGGCTATTTAAAGCGTTGCCCAATGGGTTAACCTCAGCTCCTAGGTTATTTACAAAGTTATTGAAACTAGTTCTGGCGCTACTCCGTGCTTGGAATCACATTGTGATGGCCTATCTAGATTACATTTTAATTGTAAGCAACACTCAGGAGGCAGCTGAGGAGTCGATTTCAGTGACCAAACACCTGTTTGAGAGGTTAGGTTTCCTCATCCATCCAACTAAATCCAAGCTAGTACCATCCCGAATAATTGACTATTTGAGGTTTGTCATTGATTCAATTGATATGTCAGTGACTTTGCCTACGCCCAAGGCTGTTGAAATCATGGAGGCCTGTAGCAATCTGGTAGAGGAACAACAACCCTCCATCCGGCAAGTAGCCAGTTTCATTGGTAAATTAGTGGCGGCTTTTCCTGCAGTGCAGTTCGGACCTCTGCACTATCAGAGTTTGCTATGAGCTAGAGAACAAGCACTTAAAGAACATGCAGGTCATTTTGACAGACCAATGCAGTTGACAGCCAAATTAGGTCACTATCATGTGATAATCTGGCTAACCTCATTTGGGACTGGTGCATTCCCAGAAATATCTGGGTCTCAGCTATCTACCTACCAAGTAGAGATAATGTGGTGGCAGACACCAGGTCATGTAAATTTAATGACAACACAGAATGGATGCTGAATCCAAACGTTTTTAAAATGATTCAGCCGGTATGGTTTGCCAGACATAGATCTGTTTGCATCCAGGCTAAATCACCAGTTACCTAAATACGCTTCATGGGAACCAGATCCAGGGGCAGTAGCGAGGGATGCATTCTCGCTGCATTGTGGACGTACATTATTTTACGCTTTTCCCCCATTCTGCCTCATCAGGCAATGTCTCACCAAAATAGAGCAGGACACCGCTTCAGGCGTTTTGGTAGTTCCTGACTGTCCTACACAGCCATGGTTCCCATTGGTCCTGAGAATGATGACACAGCCATTCATGACTGTCCCCAAATGCAGCAACTTGTTGGTTCGTCCGGTAACAGGAGAAAGTCATCCTTTACATGATCGTATTAATCTGTTCATCTGCAGATTCTGACCAGACTGTTCCAACGGCTCGGACTGTCGAGTAGGACCATGGATGTGATTACTGCGGCCTGGAGAAGATAGCACTAAAAAACAATATGTGTCTCATATTAAGAAATGGGAGATGTTTTGCTTACAGTCAGATATATCTTATCATACTGCAAGCATACCGGATGTATTGGAGTTCCTTGCTACATTGCATTTTGATGAACAATTAAGCTATAGTGCCATTAATAATGCTTGGAGTGCTTTGTCCTCCTATTTAGGGCAAGCGTCGGGACAACAATCGATCAGGTCTCATCCGCTTCATGAGAACCGTGTCCCGATTCATGAGAGGTATTTTTTAACAAAAACCCTCCTAAGCCTAGATATACAGAAATCTGGGATGTAAGCATAGTTCTCACACTGCTTCGGCAATGGGCTCCAATCGCATCTCTATCTTTTCAGAAGTTATCACTTAGAGTGGTAATGCTCATGACGTTAGTATCAGCGCAACGGGTTCAGACATTGCAAAAGCTACGGCTGGATAGCATGTATTCTTCTGTAGATAATATTACGTTTTATGTATATGATTTAATCAAACAAAGCAGGCCAGGGAAGGCGGGTACCAAAATAAGCTTTAAAGCATACCCCGTTGACCTAAGGCTATGTGTAGTTACGCACCTGAGTCAATATATTGAGGTAACCAAGAGTTTCAGAGGCTCTGAAACAGCAATGCTAATCAGCCACAAAAAACCTCATAAAAAGGTGTCAGTACAAACTATTTCTAGGTGGTTGAAACAGGTTTTGGATTGTGCTGGAGTAGACACTCATGTGCTTAAATCTCACTCCACCAGGGTGGCGTCAACATCCGCAGCAAAGGCACAGGACGTGCCTCTAGATCAAATCCTCGGGGCCGCAGGATGGTCTAGTGAATCAACGTTTTCAAAGTTTTATGACAAACCTGTCCCAGCAGTGCAAGGTTTTGGGCATTCTGTTTGGGTTCTGTTTGATTTCTTTTGTAATTTTCATTTGTAATTTCCCCCTGCGATAGAGGGTTATTACTGTTTTGTTTATTATTAAAATGTTCATTGGATAATTTAAGCAATGTTCAATACATTATTTGTTCAATCCTTTGTCAACTGAAGCAGTGTGTCGTATGGAACTGGATCTACAGCATGAAATCACAGAGCTTTGAAATCTTCACGTAGTCACTCACGTGACTCCGAAGTAAAATAGTAAGATTAAACGAGAACTTACCAGTTTGAAGTTTGATCTCTATTTTATGAGGAGTTACGATGAGGGATTACGTGCCCTCCGCTCCCGACCCTCATAATCGCAAAGATCATCTGGTAGTTCTAGTCTTCTGAATCTTACTATATCACTTCGACTGTAGTTACTGTGATTTCACACCGCTGCTTTGAAGTATGATGCGCATGTGCCTGGCGGCGCTTCTTCACGTAATCCCTCATCGTAACTCCTCATAAAATAAAAATCAAACTTCAAATTGGTAAGTTCTCATTTAATCTTACTATTCCTTATTAAAGGTGCCATAGATTCCAAATTTGGAAAAGGAGTGCTGAGTCTTATGGTTCCTACAACTCTCCGAGAGGCTTGGTTGATTCCACGCATGCTCCACTGCCCTTGGTTGGGTTGTCCGGTGCTCCGCAGATGAGAAACTGGAACTGGAACCAAACAGGTTAATTCCAGAGATAGACACAAATAGCTGGAGTAACAGCACGGCAGGCAACATCTCTAGAGAGAAGGAATGGGTGACGTTTTGGGTCACGACCCTTCTTCAGACTGGTTAGGGATAAGGGAAACAAGAGATATAGACGATGATGTGGAGAGACCATTCCAAACCTTATCCACGTTCCATACTCTACTACAGCAGCGACATACAGCAGCATCAAAGTGTAAGATGGGGACCAATTTATCCAATGTGATTGTGGATGATCAGCCATGATCACATTGAATGGCGGTGCTGGCTAGAAGGGCCGTATGGCCTACTCCTGCACCTATTGTCTATTGTCGATCCCAAGCAGGCTTCCACAATAGCATTGAATCCATTTTGGTGATGTAAGTTAAGACATAAGTTGGCAAGGAGTCAGAGAGTGATACAGCGTGGAAACTCCTTTTGACCCAACTTGCCCACACCGACCAACATGCCCACCTACACTAGTCCCACCTGCCCACACCGACCAACATGCCCACCTACACTAGTCCCACCTGCCCACACCAACCAACAATGCCCATCTACACTAGTCCCACCTGCCCACACCAACCAACAATGCCCACCTACACTAGTCCCACCTGCCCACACCGACCAACATTCCCACCTACACTAGTCCCACTTGCCCACACCGACCAACATGCCCACCTACACTAGTCCCACCTGCCCACACCGACCAACATGCCCACCTACACTAGTCCCACCTGCCCACACCGACCAACATGCCCACCTACACTAGTCCCACCTGCCTTGGTGTAAGTGCATCACAGCTAAAAGCTTTAAAGATCTAATCAAGAGGAAATATTTGCACTTTCCAAAGGAGTCAAGACCATGCTGGGACTTTATTCCTTGGAGGACAGGAGGTTGAGGGGTGATCTATAGAGGTGTATAGAATCATGAGGGGAATAGATAGGGCAAATGCATTCAATCTTTTTCCCAGTGTATGTGAATCCCAGTTTGCGAAACTTTTTCACACAGAGAGTAGTGGGAATGTGGAATGAGACATGTACAATAAAGATTTAAAAGACATTTGGACAGGTACAATGATAGCAAAGGTTTAGAGGGGTATGGGCCAAAGGTAGGGATATTGGACTAGCTCAGGTGGGGCATGTTGGTCAGCATGAACAAGTTGGGCCTGGTTCTGTGCTGTATCTATCTGAGTCAAGAGATAGTACCAAGTTATCACCTTAAGCAGTAAGCACAAGCCACAGACACCTTAGGTGGTATCAGCTAACTTGGTGTAAACGGAAAATGCGTCAGCTCTCAAATATCTCAACTAGCTGAGCCATGTCAGAGGTTTCTTTCAGAGTGAATGATGGTTCCTCAGTAACAGGCAAGTTTTTTTTAAATTCAAAGAACGAGAGTTAATGTACAAGTGCAACTTATTTAATTACAGTCTGATCGAGTTAATGACGGAGGCAGGGCTAATAAATGGAAATGGGCCAAGCACTGTATTGGAGAACAAATTGTTCAAGAAGGAACTGCAGATGCTGGAAAATCGAAGGTAGACAAAAATGCTGGAGAAACTCAGCGGCTGCGGCAGCATCTATGGAGCGAAGGAAATAGGCAACGTTTCGGGCCAAAACACTTCTTCAGACTGATGCAGGGTGGGTGGGGGGGGGGGGGGGGGGGGGGGGGGGGGGGGGGGGGGAGAAGAAAGGAAGAGGAGGAGACAGGGGGCTGAGGGAGAGCTGAGAAGGGGAGGAGACAGCAAGGGCTGTCGGAAATTGGAAAAGTCAATGTTCAATCCACTGGGATGCAGACAGCCCAAGCGGAATATGAGGTGCTGCTCCTCTAGTTTCCGGTGGTGCTCACTCTAGCAATGGAGGAGGCCCAGGACAGAAAGGTCAGATTTGGAATGAGAGGGGGAGTTGAAGTACTGAGCCTCAGGGAGATCAGGTTGGTTAATGAGGACCGTGTGGAGGTGTTCGGTGAAACGATCGCCAAGCCTATGCTTGGTCTCACCGATGCAGATCAGCTGACATCTAGAGCAGCGGATGCAATAGATGAGGTTGGAGAAGGCGCAGGTGAACCTCTGTTCATGCCCTACCGAACTTATTTCCACATACCTCGACTCCATCCTATCCCCCCCCTGGTTATATCCCTCTCCACCTATGTCCAAGACACCTCAGACGCTCTCCGTCATCTCCAGGCATTCCATTCTCTAGGCCCCCATCCCCTCATCTTCACCATGGACGTTCAGTCACTCTACACATCCATCCCCCACCAGGATGGTCTTAAAGCCCTCCGGTTCTTCCTCGACCGGAGAACCAACCACAACCCGTCCACTAATACTCTCCTCCGCCTAGCGGAGTTGGTCCTTACCCTCAATAACTTCTCGTTTGACTCCACCCATTTCCTCCAAATACAAGGCGTAGCTATGGGCACCCGCATGGGCCCTAGCTATGCCTGCCTCTTTGTAGGGTACATCGAACAATTCTTGTTCGAGACGTACCAGGGCCCCATCCCCGACTTCCGCTACATCGACGATTGCATTGGTGCTACCTCCTGCACCCACACACAACTCACTGACTTCATCAACTTCGCCACTAACTTCCATCCGGCACTCAAATACACCTGGATCATTTCCCACACTTCCCTACCATTTCTTGACCTCACTATCTCCATCGCAGGTGACAGACAACTGGGCTGTCTGCATCCCAGTGGCCTGAACATTGACTTCTCCAATTTCCGGTAGCCCTTACTGTCTCCTCCCCATCTCAGCTCCCCCTCAGCCCCCTGTCTCCTCCACTAACCTTTCTTCCCCCACCCTCCACCCTGCATCAGCCTGAAGAAGGGTTTCGGCCCGAAACGTCGCCTATTCCTTCGCTCCATAGACGCTGCCGCACCCGCTAAGTTTCTCCAGCATTGTTGTCTGCCTTGGAGAACAAATTCTTTGGTTCAAATCTATCGTTATAGATTTTGTGGATCAATGAAACACAGTATCAATAAGTCTGGCTCAGTAAATAATAATGATCAAAGGTCAAAGTACTTGGTGCCCTGTGACATCACAGAAATCTAGTTAAGAATGTGTTACTAAGGTGATCACGGGGAATCAATTGTACCTGTCAATTTAGAATCTTTATGACACGCCCTGGCTTGGAACATTTCCCACTGCTACACTGTCTGTCTTCAAATCTCTCGGGAGTAATCTAGCTCTGATAAGTTAATCATTTTTTCACTTAATAATTTAGCATTTACATTGTGCACCAGGTAAGTTTAATTAAAACAAAAGTTGAAACTATATCAGAAACTTCTCTGTCCAGGGAGCTTGCTGCAGCTGCGATTGTTGAGTCAATGAGCATCGATGCTGTCGGCAGGGCGAGTGGGAAAGGAATGGGGTTAGACCGACACTAAGTACTGGAGGAACTCAGCGGGTCAGGCAGCATCTGTGGAGGGTATAGACAGGCTCAGCGGGTCTGGCAGCATCTGTGGAGGGAATGGACAAACTCAGCAGGTCAGGCAGCATCTGTGGGGGGTATGGACAGACAGCGGGTCAGGCAGCATCTGTGGGGGGTATAGACAGACTCAGCGGGTCAGGCACATCTGTGAAGGGAACGGACAGATTCAGGGGGTCAGGCAGCATCTGTGGAGGGTATGGAGTGGTGGACGTTTTGGGAAGCTGGTGTAGGGCGCACATTGTATTGGATGGACTGTTTCTGTGCTGTGTGCTTCATGCACTATATGGAGCCCTTTGTCAACATTCCAGCTGTGAACAGTTCCAGTTTGCGACTGCTGTGTTTGATTATGACACAAAGTATGATGTTACATAAGTTCTAGAAGCATACGTAGTTCATTTGGCCCATCAAGTCTACTCCGCCATTCAATCATGGCTGCTCTACCCACACAGCGGACTCCAGCGGACTAGGTGATTTTTGTAATTGGACCAACTGATTGAGCAAGTAAAGACAAGGCGCTGCAAATGCTGGTTTACATCAAAGAATACAAAGTGCTGGAGAAACTCAGTGGGTCAGGCAGCATCTCTGGAGAAAAGGAATAGGTGATGTTTTGGGGAACGGTTGCATAAGGTCATAAGTGATAGGAGAAAAATTAGGCCATTCGGCCCATCAAGTCACCTCCATTCAATCATGGCTGATCTATCTGTCCCTCCTAACCCCATTCTCCTGACATCCGTACTAATCAAGAATCTATCTATCTCTGCTTTATAAATATCCATTGACTTGGCCATTGACTCTGCTTTATAAATATCCATTGACTTGGCCTCCGCAGCCGTCTGCGTTTCGGGTTGAAGAAGGGTCCCGACCTGTTCTCGAGATGCTGCATGATTCACTGAGTTTCCAGCACTTCATGTCCAAAAGTTGAGCTGGTCCGTATTTTCTTGTGTGTGAGAGGAGGGTTACTCCTTTGAGTGTGAGTGGAAATTGAGGTAATTAGTGTTCACATTCTCCTGTAAGTTGCATCGCACAAGTTTATTTTGTTGATGATATTTTAATAATTAATTAGCATCGGCTGAATTGAAGAGGTTTACCCCTGGATACAACAGGATGTCAATGCAGCAGTCGGTGTTACACACACCCTCCGCTGTCTCAACCCTTACAGTCAGTGATCTGTAAATGCATATGTCTCCCTCACTACACTGTCACATTCACTGCACTGGCCGCGAGGTAAATAGCAAGGGGTGGGGATATTGACAGGTCCCCCACCCCCCCTTAAACCAACTATCACCAGGACAATTACTGCTGAATTCATGGAAGGGTGGTATTATGTTCTTGATCCATCCTCTACTCTCCTCCTCGCCTGGTAGATGCCCTTGAGGTCATCAGCTATGTGTCTCTGATGAGTGATGGCAGACACACAGAAGGACTATTGATGTTGTGATGAGATACTTCAGTTAATTACTGCAATATAAACGTAAATGCATCTTGTTAAATGTGTGTGATGCAGATCATCATTGATGCCACATAGTGTGTGAAAAAAACTCGTAAATTACTGTATGTAAAGAATAGTGGATAATTGGTGAGTAATGCACACACTTTACATCGTATTCAAAGGGAACAAGACTTTATTTTAAGAATTAAGGCGGCACGGTGGCGTGGCGGTAGACCCACTGTCTCACAGCGCCAGAGACCCGGGTTCGATCCTGACTACGAATGCTGTCTGTACGGAGTTTGTACGCTCTCTCCGTGACCTGCGTGGGTTATCCAAGATCTTCGGTTTCCTCCCACACTCCAAAGACATACAGGTTTGTAGGTTAATTGGCTTGGTATAAATGAATGATTGTCCCACGTGTGTGTAGGATAGTGTTCATGTGCGGGGATCGCTGGTCAGTGCGGACCCGGTGGGCTGATAGGCAGGTTCTGCACTGTATCTCTAAACTAAACTAAACTAACGACCTAATATTTTACTCATAGATGTGGTTACAGCTGCAGAACATTATCGAAATAAATATATTTCTTGTCTACAGATTATTGAAGAGCATGTGTGAGGTTTCTCTCAGCCCTAGGCCCACACTTGAGGCAGAGATTGACGCTCTTCCCAAAGATCATGCTGCACCTTCAGTCCGCACAAAAGTGAGGAAAACCATGGAGCAGAACAAAAAGTACACGCGCGAGGCAAGCGATCCCGAAACTGTTATAGAGTCGTAGAGTTATATAGTACCGAAAGGCCCTTCAGCCCACCCTGTCATGTTCAAGTCTAGTCCACCCTTCACTCATGGCTGATCTATCATATGCTTCTACTCTTGAATTTAATTTTAAACTTAAGGAAATCATTCTGAATCTGGATTAAACCAGCACTTTCAGGCAGTGTTTTCAACTGTAACCTTTTAGAGAACAGCTTTTACCTAGGTTTGATCCTGACATCAGGTGCTGTCTGTGTGGAGTTTGTATGTGCTCCTTGTGATCTTGTGGGTTTTCACAGGGTGTTCTGGTTTCCTCCCACACTCCAAAGACGTACGGGTTTGTAGGTTAATTGGCTTCTGCAGATTGTACATTGTCCCTAGTTTGTAGGATCGTGTTAGAGTACGGGGTGATCGCTGATTGGTGTGGACTTGTTGGGCTGAAGGGCCTGTTTCCATGCTGTATCTCAAAAGTAGAGTCGAAAGTAAAGAAAATACAGAGAGCGGTGGACATTGCCCAGCCTATCACAGGTACTGACCCCCCCCCCCCCCACACCACACACTGCCCGGTCCATCACAGGTACTGACCCCCCCACCACACACTGCCCGGCCCATCACAGGTACTGACCCCCCCACCACACACTGCCCGGACCATCACAGGTACTGACCCCCCCACCACACACTGCCCGGACCATCGCAGATACTGACCTGCCCACCATTGAAGGGATCTACAGGAGGCGCTGCCTCAAAGATGCAGCCAATATCATCAGAGACCCACACCACATTGACCACACTCTCGCTGCCACCATCGGGAAGAAGATACAGGAGCCTGAAAACTGTGACCTCCAGGCTCAAGAACAGCTTCTTCCCAACAACATGAGGCTCTTGAACACGGCACAACACTAACCTCAGCCCTAATCCAGGGGCTATCATGGACTTTGTATAACACTACATACTTTGCTTTGCACTACTATGGTGTGGCTACCTGGTATTAGTGATCATTTATTGTAGTATTGATTATTGTATACATAAATGTGTTATTGCATTAATGTGCCTGCACAGCTGCAGCAAGTAAGAATGCCAGCATCATAATCAAGGACGAGTTGCACCCTGGTCTATCCCTCTTCTCCCCTTCCCATCATGCAAAAGGTTCTTCTTCTTATAGAGTCCACACACAAGGTTAGAAGTTGTTCAGCCAGAGCTGAACACACGTCTCGGCATCTGCACACAATGGTGTCTGTCTTGTCGCTTCTTGTGCTTCTTGTGCGTGGCGGTGGAAAGATTGGTGAGCACAGGGCCGCGACGTGAACGCTCTTTCCTTGACTCCAGGCAAAAGTGTGTAAACGCACACCTCCAGATTCAGGGACAAGTTTCTTCCCAGCTGGTATCAGGCAATTGAACCATCCTACCACAACCAGGGAGCAGTGCTGAACTACTATTTACCTCTTTGGTGACCCTCGGTCTATCCTTGATCGGACTTTGCTGGCTTTACCTTGCCCTAAACGTTATTCCCTTATCAGGTATCTATACACTGTAAATGGTTCAATTGAAATCATGTATTGTCTTTCTGCTGATTGGATAGCACGCAACAAAAGCTTTTCATATTTTACGTGACAGTAAACTCAACTAACTAACTAATGTCATAGTGCAGATAGTGAAGATGGTTGCGAAAGATTGCAGCAGGATCTGGATCGATTGGCCAGGTGGGTGGAGGAATGGTTGATGGAATTTGATACAAAGAAGTGTGAGGTGTTGCATTTTGGGACCTCGAACAAGGGCAGGACATGCTCAGTGGATGGTAGGCCTCTGGGTAGTGATGTAGAGCAGAGAGATCTAGGAGTACAGGTGCATGGTTCCTTGAAGGTCGAGTCGCAGGTAGATAAGGTGGTCAAAAAGGCTTTTGGCACTTTGGCTTTCATCAGTCAGAGTATTGAGTATAGAAGTTGGGAGGTCATGTTGCAGTTGTATAAGGCATTGGTGAGAACTCATTTAGAATATTGTGTTCAGGTTCTGGGCATCGTGTTATAGGAAAGATATTGTCAAGCTTGAAAGGGTTCAGAAAAGATTTTTCGAGGATGTTGCGAGGACCAGTGGGTGTGAGCTATAGGGAGAGGTTGAGTAGGCTG